>PVJC01006889.1:0-53345 GCA_004026665.1 Murina feae | reverse complement strand
CACCAGGTGAGGGAAGTTTTCTGTCATTATTTCTTCAAATAGGTTTTCAATATCTTGCTCTTTCTCTTGTTCTGGCACCCCTATAATTCTGATGTTTGTGCGCTTGAAGTTGTCCCAGAGACTCCTTACACTATCTTCATACTTTTTGATCCTTTTTCTTTTTTCTTCTTTTCTTTTTTCTTTTTGCTTGTCCCGCTGGATGGATTTTGCTTCTTCATATTTCATATCTTTGACTTGCTTCTTGCGATCCTCTCGTCTGTTGTTGGATGTCTGTATAATATTCTTTATTTCAGTCATTATACGCTTAATTTCTAGTTGGCCCTTTATCATATCCTTGAGGGTCTCATTAGATTCATTAAAGAGCTGACTAAATTTATCGGCGGTCTCAGTAAATTTATCGGCAGTCTCTAGAAATTTCTTGAAAAACCTAATAACCGTGGTTTTGAACTCTATATCCTGTTGTTTTCTTTCCTCCATTTCTGTCATTTGTGGCCTGTTTCTTTGTTTCCGCATTTTGGCTGCTTCCCTTTCTGAGTTAGGCGATCACTGCGAGGGATTAAACTCTAAACCACTTGGTTATGAGAGTCAGCTGTGTCTACAGTGGGAGAACTTCTGTGCTGAAGACACCCTTACGGGGCAAGAGTTGTTTCAGTGGGGCTTTTATGCTCACTGCATCTGCCCCGAGTGTGTTCCTTGTGGATCTGTTTTGTTTAGGTTAGTCCCACTCTGGCCACTGGGTGAGGCTGGCTCCTGTATCTTTAAGGCGGTGTTGATTAAGCCTTTGCCTTAGGCTACTGAGTCCTTTATATGCAAAAGCCTCTGACGCAGCTTGGGAGGGGCGGGGCCTCGGGGAGTTTGCAGGGCAGGGCGGAGCAAATAGCTATGGTGCTTCTCAGTCCTGCGCTGAGAGACACCAGGTCTCTGTGTCCCACGGTAATTGCTGCAAGCAACACTGAGATTTCCTCCCGGTGCCAGTCAGTCCCCCTTCTGTGGGTGTCTGGGTCTTCAGAAACTCACCTGGAACTGGAGTTCAGAGCCGCTGGGAACTTGTGGCTCTCTCCGTTTTGGGAAAGAACCGCGACCTCCGACACCAGCCCTTTCCCCGAGCCCCGTGCGCGCGCCTCCGTACCTCTGTACTTTGCTTCCGCCGCTCCTCTGAGTCTCAGACTCTTTTCTAGTTGTAGGATTTTCACTCAGCCAGCCGTCCTGTGGGTGCGAGTGGTGTCCGTGTGTTCTTTTCGTGGTTTTTCTGAAATAGTTTTTCACGGCTGCATTTACGGTGTTTACCTTATGCCGCCATCTTGCTGTCTCTAGTTTTGATATAATTATCTGCTTATCTTTATATGTTAATGGGCCCTTTGGCCATGTGAGCGCACATTTGTGAAAGCAGTAACTGTTATTAAACAACAGCGAAGCTTGTTGGGGCCTCAAGTTGTAACCTACAGGGAAAGTTTTTCCCATAAAGGCACATAGATGTGAGCATTTCCTGTCACTGGCTTCAAAACCTGAATACTTTCTAAACAGGCTTGAAACAAAAGAGAAATTGTTTTAGTAATAATAATTGAAGAGGGTAGCCAGGTTCTGGTCAGATCTGGTCTTTCAGCTTCATAGGATGTGGTGAGATCAGACACCTATTTCAGCCGGAAAATGGCTGAAGCCATTGCACAGGGACTTGCCTGTGGCTCCGAGTGTGGGAAAGTTTCTCCCTGGGAGCCTGAAGATGACAGAAACACATGCACAACAGACTAGAGCAGCTCTAAGTGCTGTTACATAGCTGCTTGAAGGAGGCCTAAGGCTGCAGAAATTGAAATTGGGAAGGTTTTGTGGCTCATCTTTTAAAGAGCATCCGAATGGTGCAGTGGTAATGGAATTTTGCAGTTTGCACAAGTTTGGTATCACTGGTCCTAGGGTAAGGGTTCCCTGATGTGTTGAAATCAGGACCTAGTAAGTTGGTCCTAGTTTGGGAATCAGAATGCCCAGGTATCAGATCTTCTCTTCCTTTGTTCTGTAAGTAGAAGAGACATGGGTGGCAGAGCCTGTGTCTTGGTGAGGGCTCTGTGGTGACAGAAAACCTGACATCTGGCTTATGCAGGAGTTTATTGGCTTACATAACTGATGTGGAGGCTTCGGCCCGATTCAGGTACAATTGCATTCAGGGTGCAAATAATGCCTTGGAAACTCGTGGTCTCTGTGTCACTTGGTGGTGCTTTATTCTTGGGTTCTACCGTAACAATGGGCCATTTAACCCTTCGGCAGGCATTATTGTTCCTGGTAGCTCTTTCTGATCAGATGACTGTAGCAGCTCCAACCTCCTGTGCTTGCGGGGCTTCATTCACTCGGCTGGCTTGGGTCACCTGCATATTCCTGACCCAGTGTTTGAAGCCAGGGCGTATGAAGCTTTGGTGGGCCTGAGTCACATGGTCCATAATGAGCCCCACTCTACTACTTGGCCAAGAGTGAGGGAGAGGGATCTTCTAGTGAAAGCTGGGCCATCACCCGAGGAAGAGCCCGGATGCTGGGATGGCGCAGAGTCTGACTATGCACAGGAGTAGCCCTGGCTCCAGTCCGAGGCTCGCAAGCCCTGTAATAAGCCTGCGGACCTTAGGTCAAGCTTGGCCAGCCTGTTACCCATTTTCAGGGGCCCCATAGTTCCATACTGCACAAGCCCTGTGCTCCCCAGAGTGTGATTCTCCCAGGTTCTGGCTGGTTCAGTATAGTAAGGGGACTAGTAGCCATTAGACCTCAAGATGGGAGTCACCATTTTTTTTTGGGGGGGGGGGGTGCAGAGGTTGCTTTTCTTTTGAGAGAATAAGTTGGGGAAATGTAGATATAAATAATAGTTGTCCTTATGATTTATTAACCTCTTCCTGCCCATTACCCTGCCCTATCATTTTCCAACACTGTCTTGCAATCCTTGGAGCCATTGAACTTGTCAGCCTTTCTGATGTGGTCTGCAGTGAAGCAGTGGCTTCTCCACCTGTTGTCCCATCTCCTCTGGCAGTTTGATCTTTTTCCTGAAAGATAATATCTTATTGTGCTTTGGGTAAGGATTTTTTTTTTAAGAAATTTAATTAGGTGGCCAGTATTACAAGATAATGTTTGGAGAAATACATACTACAATGCACTACCATTATGAGTTGTCACTACTTTTTTAAAATTCAGATTGAAATATATATATATATATATATATATATATATATATATATATATAATTTTTTTGCATGATCATCCATTAGTTCCACTTCTAGGAATTCTCAAGAAATAATTACGTTTCAGCTTATCAGCTGCATTTCCTGTATGTATCCCAGTGTTTACAAGAGTGAACTGTTTATTGGATGCAAGCTAACTGTCCAACAATGAGATTAAATTGACAGTTGTGGTGCCCCCATTCAGTGGGAGGCTTACATGACTATTAAATATGTTCAAACAGAGTCTCTGCCGCCATGTACCGGCCCTGGATGGACAGCTTGTTGGTTAGAGCATTGTCCAACCAAAGGGTGGCAGGTTTAGTTTCCAACCAGGGCACATACCTGGGTGACAGGTTCAATCCCTGTTGGGGACACGTGTGGCAGGCAGCTGATCGATGTTTCTCTCTCACATCTGTTTCTCTTTCTCTCTCCTTCCCTCTCTTTTCCTCCCTCTCTCCCTAAAAATCAACAAAAACATCCTCGGATGAGGATTTTAAAAAAAGCAAAAAGAATGTACAATACGACCCCAGTTTTGTTACAAGTTCCATGTGCATAATATGTACATGCATGGTCTCTTGTGTTTTAAAAGAGATTGCATGATACTCTCCCAAATATTACTTGTAAGTGGTGGGATACCAGGGCCCTTCCTTTTCTTTATGCTTCGTCTTCTCTAAGCTGTGTGGGTAGCTGGGACGCATTTGAATGTGGCAGCAGGAGAGAAGCCTGTGGCCTCCCCGCTCTGGCTCGTGTCCAAAGGGGTTGAAAGCAGGTATTCTGTGATGGTGCAGGTTGTTTCCTGTCCCTCTTCCTCGCTGGCTTTCATCACTACCCTCTGGGAAGAAGCTGGCAAATGTGGCCTTAATGGATTTGGGTTTTTAGCAAACATTTAAGAGATTGATGAGTTACTCTGTGGTGAACCTGAGGCCTCCACAGAGGAAATGTGGCTCTGGGAACTACATCTAGACACTGGTCACTCATGTACCCCTTTAAGCCATGTGGATGCAGGTACTTGTCATCTCTGTATTGGGTTCCTTCCTCCTCCTCTGATTCATTTCACAATTTCCTTTCTTGCCTTTCTTACCAGTTAAATGTTTGTCAGTCAATTGCCAACAACTGCAGTCCTGAGACAGTGGCAGGAAAGTGGACAGTGGTGTGATAGGTGGGTGTTGGAGGACTGACCCTCCGCAACCTGGTGGCTGCCTTCACATGCCAGCTGGCAGCAAGAGCTTATACCTCCCCTTGGGCCTGGGCTGCCATCTTCGAGGTCAGGAGACAGCGCCAAGCCTCCAGCCAGAGATGCAAAATGTAACAGGCTGCCATTTGCAGTACAATGCACTGAGCCCAAGTCCAGGGCAGCCCTCTGGTTTCAGACAGTGAAAGGAGCTGAAGAGGCTGGTGAAGAAGCAGAGTGGCTGCCTAACACTGGCGCCCTCGGAGGTGCTGTCTGCACAGAAGTGGGCAGTGTGACAGCAAAAACCACTCCAGGGCAGCTCAGTACAGTGATGCGGCCCTTTGTGGGTTATTTTGGGTCATGTGGGATTAATCTCTGGAGCCCAGAGACCAAAAAGGCCGTATGACTTGGTATTTGGAAATTTTATAGTACATGTGTACTGGCTTGGTTGTGTTTGGCAAGCAGTATTTGTTCTAGCCAGCCCACACTGACTGCAGCCCTCAGGCCTCAACTGACATATATTCTTAGTAGTATATTTGAAGTATACAAAGTAAGGAACAGCAAGAACACATTAAAAAGAAAAGTGCCGTGGCCGGTTTGGCTCAGTGGATAGAGCGTCAGCCTGCAGAGCGAAGGGCCCCCGGCTGTGATTCCTGTCAAAGGTACCTCGGTTGCAGGCTCCCAGAGGCATGTGCAGGAGGCAGCCAATGGATGTGTTTTTCTCATGTTGATATTGACATTTCTCTCTGTCTTTCCCTCTCTCTTTCACTCTCTCTAAAATCAATGGGAAAATATCCTTGGATTAGGATTTTAAAAAAAGAAAAATGACTTGGTGCAAACCTGGCTGGTCTTACTTTACAGAAATGTAGCCAGTTGGTTTATTTTCTTCTAAAAATTGTTTTCCTTCTTCCTTCCTCCCTGCCTCCTCCTTACCCTGCTCCCTTTTCTTTCGCACCTTTGAGATGGAGGAAGGCCTGTGTCTGCTCGCCCTGAGGGCCCTGTCCTGTGCCGCCCACGCCCCTGTGTGACAGAAAGCCTTCAGAAGCCCAGCAACAGCAGCACTGGGGCCTCGTTTGGGAGTCCCAAGTTCCAGGTGACAGCAGGCCGCTGCATTTAAAGGACTCAATCTTTCCTTTTGGTTATTTTTGCAAGTTTACTTTCTAAAAAGTAATTTACAAATGGACACCACCCATTCCCAACCTTTTCTCCTGTCACTCAGCACCTGCGGCCGCCAGGTGAGGTGAAGGGGCTCTTGTGGTCTTACTTTGAGATTCCCCCAAGGGATGGCTTCTGCCTGCAGCCACACCATCCCCTGGCAGCTGGAGAAAGGCTGTCTGAGGAATTCATGTTCTCTTGCCTTTGAGTGTCTGGCAGATAAATAAAGTAAGAAATAAAAATGTGCACCCGACTAGCTCTACCAACTGTTTAGTTGGAAGTTGGAAGGATGGCTTCTTAGTGCGAATGTGGAGGAACACCAGCCTCGTCAGTGGCAGGTGGCTTCTAAGGAGACTCTAGGTAGGAACAGAACGAGGAGGAGGACCGGGTCAGCCCCTCCTCTCAGGGTACATCTCCAGGGCTTTGCTGAGACTGGTGTTCGGGCCAGCATTTTCCTCCTGGATTTTAGCTGCTCATTCCACAAGGATGCTCCTTAGGTGACAGGCTCACCAACAGCCAACACTGCATTCCTCTGAGCCAGCTTCCCAACCAGCCTCCTAGGAGCCAGCTGCTGGCTGTTTCCGGGTTGGGCCAACAGGACCGGGGTAGAGGAGGCTGCACGATGGGGAGTCTCCCACTCCCTGTGCAGCTGGGAGCGGCTCTGCGTCCACTCCCTTTTGGTCTCACCTTCTCCCAGCTCTGATAGGCTTGGGCAGAAGTGTGAGAAGAAAGTGCTGTCCGCAGAAGGCATGCAGATTAGAGCTTCAGTCTCGCTGGGTGTGACAGTCCCACAGTATTAGACTTGGGAGGACTAGTCCAGATCCCTTATTCTAATGTCGGGACCTCACAAGCTCAGGTCAAGTGACTCGCTCACGGGTATACATTGCTCAGGGTGATCCCACACCAGAACTGAAGGCTTCCTGATAGTTGACTCTTCCTGTTGATTCGTGCCTCTAGAGAACTCTAGGTGTTGATAAGGTACCATTGTCATCTCCCCAGGCCAATGATGGGGAGTGGCTAGACTCGGGCCTGGGCTGGATCCCTTTTCCTTTAGAGACTGGCCACATCCCACTGTCTCTATTCTGCTTCCCCCTCTGTGAAAATGAAGATTATATTCTACTCCCCAAAGAGGTGAAGTGGGTCAAATGGAGCATTAGTGCATGTGTGTAATTTAAAAGATACTGCTATCGATACAGATTCTAAAGTCTCCCCTCAGCATGGACCAGCCAGATGGGCAGGCCTTCCTTTCCACTTCATGCTCATCACTGAAGGACCAGAACAGGCGAAACCTCCCCCTGGAGGGCCGTGGAGTCTGAGGCCTGGTTTTATTTCCTCGCCCACAGCTGAGGGTGGAGAACCCGCTTCCCAATGTGCTCGCTCCAGCAGTCTCCATGGGGGGAGCTGTGAAGGTGAGGTGCGTGTGAAGCATGCAGCCATGTCCCGCAGTGGTGCTCCTCCTCGCAGTCCTTCCACCTTTCCTTACGCAGCAGTCACCTAGCCGCTCCTTTTCCTGTCTCCACTTGCACTGTGTCTGTGTGGCTTAGCCCTGCTGGCTATTCAGTTCCCCAACTGGTGATTCTGCCTTAGCAGTAGACACAAGCCCCGGAATATGGGGACCAGCCTGATGGCCACTGCACAGCCTGCTTCCAACTCCTCTTTGGTCCAGAGCATCCCCAGGGACTGCAGCCTGGGACTGCCAGCCTAGCAGTGCCAGCGCTGGGCCTGGGGCCAGATAGGCCAGTGGCTGAGCCATCCCCAGGAACAGCAGCCAGGCTGATGAGGGGAGAGGGAGTGAGGGACTAGAGGCTGATGTGCAGGGAAGGAGGGAGGGGCTCCTGGGGCTGATCTTGGTCCAGCCCAGGCTGAGCAGCTCCTGCCCTCCATCTTTCAGGTGGCCCCAGCTGCAGCTGTGTCTGCAAGTACAGGTGGTTTTTATTCTTCCTCCTTTCCTTTCTCCCCACTCCTCCTTGTCCCTGCTCCATTCAACTCAGTGTTGCCACTTAGCGGAGGCAGGGGACAGTCACTGCAAGAATTAGAGTGCTGCCCGGACCCCTTTGGTGCTGCCCCTGCCCCTAGCAGAGCTAGACTGGCTGCTGAGAGGGCACTGCTCTGCAGGGAGGCATGACTCTGCCACTGGTTTTTTGATAATAACAACTGTAATAAAGGCCGACGGTCGCTGAGTGTCCTGTGAGCAGGCACTGGACAGGCTTTGACATGGATGGTGTCATTTACTCCACCAGTCCTTGCGGGCCAGGTGTCCGATGTTCCTTACCTGCTCACAGCCACACAGCTGTGTCCCTCATGATCCAGGCCCAGGTTTGTCTACTCATATATCTCACCTTTTGATTATTCGCCCCTGTTCCTCCCTCGAAAGCTCCTTGACCCTGGTGTGTCTCCAATTGCTGTCCCTATGAAATGGGGGTAATGACTCCACAGAGCCATGAGTGTGTGTTATAATGCACTAGCACCACAGTGATACTCACTGGTGATGCTGTACCTCTGCCTGCAGTGCCCACCGACACTGCAGAGACGTAGCTAGAGACAGACTGGGAAGGAGGGCCGTTACCAGGACAGATGAGTGGCTGGAAATCCTAGAGCGGCCCACGGGGAAAGAAAGGGAAGGAACCGGAACTGGCTGGAAGCTCGCCCCACTGGACGGAGTGACCAGTGATTAGACTGTCGCAGGCACAGCAAACCTCTTATCTACTCCATGGAGAACCTGGTCCCCCAGGCATGTCTGGGCAGTGGTGCCTTTGAGCAGCATCAGTGCTGTGGTTTGAGAGACTGTTTTTGAACAAGACCCAAGTGCCTGGGTCGAAGCAGGGCTAGGTGTCCTGGCTGGACCTGGGAAGCGGAGGCCTGGATGGAGCCCATAGGTGGGACAAGCCAGGGCTTCTGTTGGGCTAACCAGATACCACTTGGCTGTTACAGCTGTCACTCCCAATGCTTTGGGAGGGGCAGTGTGTGACAGGCCCTTGGTCTGCATTTCCTGACAGTGAGGCCGATGAACATTCTGCAGGATGAGGAAATTCAGGGTCAAAAAGCCATGGCAGAGCTGGGCTTTGGAGTTCTGAGCCATGCTGGTGGGCCCACTCCGTCCCCACCTCTGGGGAGGCTGAGCCCAAGGACATCTGGCTCCCTGCATCACCGTGGCAGGGCTCACCTGGGAGAGGGCCGAGGCTAGGACGCCCGTTTAGCACAGTGGGCATGGACCATGTGCTCCCTTTCCAGTGGCTGGCTGGCGGAAAGAGT
Source organism: Murina feae (assembly GCA_004026665.1). Taxonomy (NCBI): domain Eukaryota; kingdom Metazoa; phylum Chordata; class Mammalia; order Chiroptera; family Vespertilionidae; genus Murina; species Murina feae. The sequence goes on along the minus strand of PVJC01006889.1, from coordinate 44,579 downwards.
GTTGCTCTGGGGTTGCCTTGGGAACACTCCCGAGGGCTCCGAGTGCTTGGAGCCCGTCTGCTGGGGGCTTTCCCTAGGTGCACTGACGTGGGGGCACAGCAGTGTGGCCTTGTCGTAAGGGTCATGGTTTCTCAAGCCACACCTACCAAGTTCTGTGCTTGTGATCTCGGGTGATTTGCTTTGTGCCGCAGTTTCCCTGTCTTTAAGTAGTTTGTGGTGAGGATATGAGTTTTATTGTCCATAAAGTGCTTATCAGCATAGTGCCTGGTACAAAATCCAATGGTCAGTAATTGATAGCTATGATTAGCTATTAGCCAGTAGCTAGTGGCCCAGGGAAATTTCCAGCTGAAACACCTAAAGGAAGTGTGGCCTGCCAGGGACTCAGGGCAGGCTCTGGAGGCAGCACTGTTTGCTGAAGAAAGGAAGCCACAATAGGAAGGATCGCAGTGAATAACCAGTGTCCTCACTGTCAGACCTGAAACTGTCTTGCCTCACGGGAGGAGGTGTTTCAGAGACATGGAAGAAGGGATGTGAGGCTGGCTTGTGCTGATTGGATTTTCCTCTTCCTCATCTGTGTGGCATGTTAAAAGCCTTCAGGTCTCAGCTGGTTCTGCATGTCAGATCATCAGAGATTCTCTCAGCGTGGAGGGCTGGGGGGTCAGTGGTTTGGACCTCTTTGGGGGGCCTCCTGTTTTGCCCCTCCTACCTGAAAGCCTGGCATCAGGTTTAGAGAAGCTGTGCAGTAAAGTGTCTGTTGGTGGTGGGAGGGGTGACCTGGAGTCAGTGGGTCAGATGGGCCAGGAAACCCTCAGCCTCTTGGCACCAGGTCTCCCTGCACAGGCCTGAGCAGCGCCTGGTGAGTCAGTGCTTGGGAACTTGGAGCCAGCAGGCTGTGCGCGGGGGGAAGTGTGGGCATTTGTTTCTTTCAGTGCTGTAGCCTTTAGGAACAATCTGGAAAACACACTCTACAGGGCATAGTCCTGCTTGTTTTGAGGTAATTCTGCTTGAACAGTTGCTCCTCTTGAATGCAGGTCTTCCAAGAATTAGCCTTTCCCCTTTTAAATGTTTAATAGGCTGTGCATGTGTCTTAGCAGCTATGTTATTTTCAAAGCATAAAAAGACTTCCTCGGTCTGTCATTCCACACTAAACTCTTACCGTTTCCATTTGATTTTGAAACCGGGGAAACTGGGAGGCTTTGAGGTCATGTGTAGACATGTCTCTGTTCCTCTGTCCTCTTGGGGGGCGGAGAATGGCACATGCCCTGACACGGGAGTCTCCAGGAACTGCAGGAATGACTCTGGTCTGCATTTTAAACGTGCACATCCTGAGGCCTTAGAGCTCCTTTTGAAGATAAGCCAAGTTCTCCAGCCTCAGAAAAGCACCTCTGCCCCACTGTGTTCTCCTGAGAGCTGGGATGTGGACCCTGGAGGTCTATGGTAGCAGGTGGTAACGTTTTCTGAGTACAGATGATCCTGCGCTTACCATGGGTTATGTCCCAATAAACCCTTTGCACGCTGAAAATATTGTGTCTAAATGCATTTAATTCACCTACCCTACCGAGCATCGTAGCTTAGCCTAGCCTGCCTTGAACGTGCTCAGAACATTTCCAGTAGTCCACAGAATCATCTAACACAAAGCCTGTTTTATAACAAGGTGTTATCTCATGTCATTTCTTATACATATGCTTTGCACCATCGTAAGTCGGGGACCTGTGCTAAATTGTAGATGGATCTTTTACTGGACTAGTTGAAAGTCAGAGTCCTGAATTCACAAGGTCTTCAGAGAAATCACCTCACTCCTGGCCCAGAAATTTCTAGCAATTCTTTAAAAACACCTTTTTAATTATCGGGGGCAGAGGTGGCAGAGGCCCCCGGCCCAGGCCCTTGCAAACATTTTGTGCATCGGGCCTCTGGGATGGGTAATAAACCACCATGGTGAGTTGCTGTGTTTCCATGCAACGATCCTCCCACTTAGAGCTTGGATTTGGGTAAATCTGCCCTCCTTTAAGGTGCAGACAGCCCCTTGGAGGCCCGAGCCTGCGGCCTACCAGCATTCACATTTAGTGAACGTGGCTCCACTCTCTGTCCATACCACCGGGTAGAGGACCTGAAGTGGGGCCTGGGGACCTCGCGTGGACTAAGGTGGGAGAAAGGATGCTTCACGTGCTCTGTGGGTGAGTCCCGGAAAGGACACTGAAGAGACCAGACACACATTTCACTTTGCTTTTGGCTAGGACTCTTAGCTGTGAAAGCCCTTCACCTCGTCTGCAGGCCACTCTGAAACTGTAGGGGTGTGGTTTGGCCACCCCTTCTCCTACTTGAAAAGGAAATCTGAGGGTTTTGGTATTAGAGACCAGAAGATGGACCTTGTATCTGCCCCTGCTGGCTTCACTTGAGTCCAAACTCTCTCAAGTGATGGCCAGTGGGCAGGACGCATTTCCTTTGGAATATTTCTGACAAACTGGATTTCCTGGATGCATTCTGCACATGAGCCACCTCTTCTTGGTAAACTATGCTGCTGTAAGAGTGTTAGGCATTGTCTTTATTGGTTCTCCACACGTGCTCTAGCCACTGCGTCTCCAAGGTGAAGGGATAGAGCAGGCTCTCCGGGGAGGTGGTGATGAGCTTGGAGTCTCTCTCCTGGTTCGTGGTGGCTCAGTGTGCAGTCCAGTCCATGGAGAGAGCTTGCATGTCCTGTCTCTCTATCCAGCGGTGAGTGCTCTCTCATTTCTTCCCAGGTTGGCTGGCTCCTCTGGCTGATGGCATGTTGAGATTCAAGGGCCGGTGGCAGCGAGGGCTTCTGATCCAGAGGGGACCACTCTAGAGTCCAGGCCACCGGGACCATGGGCCAGTGTGTCACCAAGTGCAAGAATCCCTCATCGACCCTGGGCAGCAAGAATGGAGACCGTGACCCCAGCAGCAAGTCCCACCACAGGCGAGGTGCAGGCCACCGCGAGGAACAGCCGCCGGCCTGTGGCAAGCCAGGCGGGGATGTCCTCGCCAATGGAACCAAGAAGGCAGAGGCTGCCACGGAAGCCTGCCAGCTGCCCACGTCCTCGGGAGATGCTGGGAGGGAGCCCAAGTCCAGTGCCGAGGAGTCTTCCTTGCAGAGGTTGGAGGACCTGTTCAGGCGCTACAAGGATGAGCGGGAGGATGCAATTCTGGAGGAAGGCATGGAGCGCTTTTGCAATGACCTCTGTGTTGACCCCACGGAATTTCGAGTGCTGCTCTTGGCTTGGAAGTTCCAGGCTGCTACCATGTGCAAATTCACCAGGTTAGTCACCAGTACTTTTCCAGGGGAGCAGAGAAGGGAGCGCACCTGGGTTAGTGGTCCATTAGGGTAGAACTGTGTTGGCTTCATACAGTTTGCGTCTTTCTCTGCCAAATTTTTCTAAAGCTGTTCAGCCTCTGAATAACTGGGCACCCACCCTCCTTGACTAAAGTTAAACAGGACATAATCCATGCTGAGCCCTGTTGGCACTTCACGGCCCAGCCTCACTGCTGCTGCAGACCCTTTGCTCCCTCTTGTCATCCACTCCCTTCCTCCCTCTCTACTGCTGTGCACCTGGCGTGCCAGGCACTGGGAGTGCCCCTTGGATGTGCCTGTCACTGCATGAGGCAAGTTGCCCCTCCTCACCCTCCACACAGTGCCTAGCTGGCCCGGCATCAAGTAGTAGTTGGCATCTCATGGTTATACATCCCCATGGAGGGTGTTTGGCGGGGAGGGCATGGCATGATTACCCTAAGGTGTGGTTTGCAAAGTGCTGGGGGTGAATAAGAATTTACTTTAAGAACTCCTGTCATTTCTAACCCTGGGGTAGGTTACCAGCAGACCTCGGAGGCCTTTTCTCTTTAGTGGGTGCAGCAGTCTCTGAGTTGGTCGTCAGCCTGGGCCAAATTGTGACCTGAAAGTGCTAGACAAATAGATGTGCGGAATACATACACAATCTTTGTTTCTTAATAAGAGAAAATTTTGATCACTGTGGGAGTTACCCAGGTTCATCCAGAATCTTTGGTTCCTGGGCAGTTACCAAGAATATTCCAGAAACAGCTCTCAGAGAATCAGGAGAGCAGGAAGGGCCCCTCTGGGAGGAGAGTGCAGCATAGTCACTATTGCAGGATGGGGAACAGCCTGGAGCTGACACTTGGCTTTGGAAAAGTGAATAAATGAGCGGATAGGCAGGCACTGTTCGAAGCCATTGACGTATTAACTTATCCTCGCCCACACTCAGAAGAGTGACGTGGTAGTCTCAGCACTTCCCAGATGGAGGAGTCGGCATTCCCACCAGTCACCCAGCTGCATGGTGCTAATCTCCACGCTATCGCCTCATAGGAAAAGATTCTCGTTTACAGTGATTAATTGTGCCCCTACTTCCTGTTGCAGGAAGGAGTTTTTTGATGGCTGCAAAGCAATAAGTGCAGACAGCATTGACGGGATCTGTGCACGCTTCCCCAGCCTCTTGACAGAAGCCACGCAAGAGGACAAATTCAAGGATCTGTACCGGTTTACATTTCAGTTTGGCCTGGACTCTGAAGAAGGGCAGCGGTCACTGCATCGGGAAATAGCCATTGCCCTGTGGAAGCTAGTCTTTACCCAGAACAACCCGCCAGTGTTGGACCAGTGGCTACACTTCCTAACAGAGAACCCCTCGGGGGTCAAGGGCATCTCCCGAGACACTTGGAATATGTTCCTTAACTTCACTCAGGTGATTGGCCCCGACCTCAGCAACTACAGCGAAGATGAAGCCTGGCCTAGCCTCTTCGACACCTTTGTGGAGTGGGAGATGGAGCGGAGGAAGAGGGAAGGGGCTGGGGGCAGTGTGCGCAGCTCAGGGCCCTTGGGCTTGTGTCCCCAGGAGCAGACTTAGTGCTGTCCCGGGGCTGCGCTGCCCTGGAGCCAGCCGAGGAATGGACCTTTCTGGAAATTACCGAAGATCCGGATATTTTCTACTTTACACCTTTCTCTGCCTTGTATCTGAAAGGGCTCTAAAATGCTGTGTCATGTTTTAGGCACTTTCTTCACTTTTTGGTTATTTTGGTTATTTCCTTTTTTGGGGGGGTCCCCCAAAATATTTGAACCTGGCTACATCTTATGTATCTTTTTTATAAGCCTTCAGATAGAATAAGCCCGCCATTTCTTGCACAAATAGATTGTTTGTAGGGGAGGGCGCCAAGCGGGGGGCTGGCGGTCAGCTGAGCTAACATTAGACACCAGTGCCAGGTCTGCTGTGCATACTGTTGCAGGGCAGGTCTGTGCTGTGTGTGGTGCTGTTTACATGGTTGAATTGCGGTTGTGATCATTTTTAAAGATTTACACGAGTTGACTAGCAGTGTTAACTGTTAACCACGTTGCATTAATTCCCTGTGAGTTAAAGCCCTCGGAGAGCCAGGGCCAGCCAAATGTGTCCTCTGGTGACAGCCCCGTCCAGCTCATGCATCTGAACCCTCTCTCCCGCACTTCTTGCTCATTCCCTCTCTGACGCATTGCATTTCCTGTCGAGTGTACCACCAGCACGGGCCCTGCCAGCCAAGTGAGCGGTGTTCTAGAGCAGCCCAGCACCCGAGCATCGAGAGCAGAGAAAGCAGCGCTACCTCAGTGTGGCTGGAAGCAGTCTTTGATGGGTGTTTTTCTTTTTGCATTTTCTGTATTTTCATGTTGTAAGTGGAGATACTTCTTTTTTTCTTTTTTTCTTTTTTTTTCACTTGCCTTGGAGCCAAAGTTTCTGTTCCTGGTGGTCGGAAACTGCCTGCAGCCACCGGACTTGAAGGAAAACTGTGGTTTGGAGCTCTGCTTGAATGCTTTCTTAGAGAATCTCTGAGTATCATCAGCTTGCTTGTCTGGCAAGTGCAGAAGCCTGGGGCTGGCCTGAACTCTGCCGAACGTGCGTGTATTTAATAGTGAACGTGAGCCCTTTTCCTCTTGCTGCGCCGTGTTGTCACTCACCCCAGGCGTTATTTATTATCTGTGTTCATGTCAGGCTCATTGGGGTGATGCGATGACTGTTTAGGTTTACATTACCCTCTCCTCCTTCCCCTCCCCCAAATATATATATGTACATGTATAAGATATGTATATATTTTACCTATCTAAGATATATATGTACACATATATGTATCTGTATTCCCGTTTGCCTGCTAAAACTGGCCCTAGAGGAGGGAGATGAGGGCCCGGGAACATCAGGATGGAGGCTTCTCAATCTGAATGTGGACCATTGTCACTAAAGAGAAGATGAATTTTCTCAGCTCTTTCCTCACAAGAGGGAAGCCCAGTTGCCCCGACTCCTGCGCTCACTCCCTGAGGCCAGCTTTGGACGCTGCCCAGGAGCTGACTCTGTCCTACCTCGCTTCAGTGGAGGGCTTGTCCTTTCCCCCTTGAAACCATGTCCTCCAGGCCTGTGCTGGAAGGGTGGCAGCAGGAACTTTGAAACAGATGGAAAAGGGAATCTTTTAAATAAATGTATAAAACACATCTTTGAGGTAATGAGTTTGTCCGTGGAGCGTTGGGCATGTTCTCCCTGACTGCCCCATCTCCCTCCAGGCACGTTTCTCAGCCTGGCAGCAACTGCTTGTTCCGAGGTCCTTGACTCGCCTTACCAATTCAGACGCCCCTCTTGACAGATGGTTATTTGAAGGGTCTCTGCAGTTGACGTTTTTCTGAAATTGACATGGACAGGGAATGTAATTGGAGTTTGATGTTTGTTGCCTCCAGAGGGCGGGGAACTTGAAAGTTAGCCACGGTGGTCCGCAGTACTGCTGGAAAGCTGCAGAGGGTGGGGTCTCGGACCAAGTGTCTGCCTTCCTTTAGCCTGACACAAGATCCTTGTGTAGTTTCTAGGGGCCCCAGCCGGTTCTGTGGGTTCAGATGCAGTCAGGATGCCTACCCTGAGAGACCACCTTCCCATCCAACTGTCTGCGATCTCCTGTGTTTCCCAGTTCTGAATTGGGTAGAGGGGGCAGGTGCCCTAACCAGTGCACAGGATAGGGAGGCCCAGGGTCCTGAGGTCCGGAGGGCTGCCTCCTCCGCAGCCGACAGGAAGGCATCTCCTGCATTAGGTGGACTAGAGGACTAGAGCGGGTGGGTTTTGTTTTCAATTGTTCAGCTTCCCTAGGCCCACTGAAGACCATTTTTTTAAAGTTTTCAGTTATACTTTTAATGATAATTATTTCAAAAATGCAATTGAGAACCAGTAAAGGGAGCAGTCAGGGAGGGACTTCCAAGTTCCTCCAAGTTTGCGTCCCTGACGGAAGTTCTGTAGCGGCTCGGCCGAAGCTCGACACCCTCGTGCCCACAGGAAGCAGGCTTCCTGCAGAGGGTCCCGAGGTGGGAGTGCAGGGTTTTGTTTCGCTTCTGGGAAATGAAACACCCCTTTCTCTTACCCTAGAAATAGGTTTGCCACTTAGTAAGCAGGAAGAGGCCAAATGCAGGCCCCTCAGTCAAGCCAGCGCACCCTTCCCTCCAACCGTGGGGGTTGTGGAGGGCAGGATGCGGATGCCATTTTGAAAATAGGCAAATATCGGAGGGTACTACAAACTGAATTATTGTGTTGGCAAATGAGAGAGTTTTGGCAAATGGTTTTGTGAGCTTCTGTGCTGTTTCTTTAGCAGTTAGAAAGCTCTGTGAGATGGTGTTAGTTCACTGAGTTGCTCGTCCCCATCCCTGCACATTTGGATATATCGTTAACCCCGCCTCCTGTAATGAGGCCTCAGCAGTGCCCTCTCATCCATGCTGAATGTACCCACTTGTATGAGTTGGTTCCAAGACTCCATACCGAATTTTGGTAAGAAGAATCTAGAGCTGAGTGAAGATCCAAATTTCAACCAAGCTCCCAGGCCCAAGGAAATCCAGTGGAAAATGTACAAGGCACTGTTTTCCGAGCCACACAGTATTAGTTGGTCTTTGAAAGAGGACTGGTCGACCAGGGGCTGGAGCCCACAGAGTGGGACTCCAACAGTTCAGCGGCCTCATACATTAGACTAGGCTACATTGTGTTAACAGAGGTGGGAAGTTACTGGGATAAGGACTTGGGTCTAAAAGCTTAAAAACGAAAGCAGATCTGTACTCAGCACTGTGTGTGTGCTGCATTGAAAGTGTCTTCAGTGCAATGCAACCCAGAAATAGACCCAATTACACAATTACAAGGCGAGGCTGGAGGGAGTGCTACCAGGTTGGTTTTGTTAGCTGTCTGTTTTCCATTTTCCTTGTGTCTCTGGTTAGTGAGGACTTAACCGTCTTGGTAATGGATGCCAGCTGAAAGGACTCTGCAACGGCATCACATACTGATTTGTCAAGTGTTCATTGGGACGCGTTTGAGGACATGTGAAACCCCTCTTCCTCCAGTCTTTTTTCTGAGTCGTCCTGGGGGGGGTTCCACCCCTCCCTGCAGCTGATTCCTATGGGAGCTGTAATTGTGGCATTTATTTAGTGAACCTGCATGTCAGGGAGGCTCTTGAGGTGTTTTCCGTTGAGCTCTGTTTCAGCAACCAAGATGGTTCCGATGGCTTTGAGTGGCCATCAGGTGCTGTTTCAGATCAGGTGCTGGGCATTACTTTCTCCCTGCTCCTCTCGGAAGCTCAGCCTACTCTCGCACTTCCCACTTCCACTGCCCACTCCCTCCCTGCCCACCTCCCTCCCCACTTCCAGCACAGGTCTTGGATATTGCCAAAGGAAGCCGCTCAGCTGCTGGGGGTTCCCCGGCACACATTTATTCTGGGAGAAGTGTCTTCCCTCTGACCTGGTCCCAGCCCAGAGTCTGGGATTAATTGCTCATACCCGTTGCACTAATGAATGATTCTAGGTTTCAAAGGGGGAATTTGAAGCAGTAGGCAAAGGGGGCTTGGGTGAGTTGGTCTTACAGACACCCTGCCTTACCCCGCTGAGGTGATGAGTCCACTACTCACGTGACCCTCCACCTTTGTGGATTCCTCTTGGTTTGTGATCAGTGTGTTTCTTGAGGTTGTACAAACTTGTTGAGGGAAATCAATACTTTTGTTTGTATTCTCTGCACTGTTATGCTCTCCAAATGGCCCACTGAATATTTTTATTAACTTGTTACACACATTTTTTGTCTTTGTCTACATTATTTCTTTTAATGGTCTTTTATTTGGAAGGTTACCTGCTGTTGCATTTAATAAATTTGTTTACTTGATTGACAATTCTGGAAAAAACAATAAAAAACCAGTGGCTTTATTCTTGGGCAAGATTTACCCCCTGAAGGCTCTTCCAACATGTTATTCGATAGCAGTGCCTTTGCTTTGGAAAGCCCAGATAGTCTAGGACCCAGGCTTTCCCACTCACCAAGCTTCATTGCCTTTGGGGTCCCAGTATTTCAGGCAAAAGCAAATGTGCCCTCACGGGGCCACTCCCTAAATAAGTCTGACCTCAGCAACTGGCGTGGATTCCCATGAGGAACAGGAAGTAGGTTTGAGATCTGTGCTGAATGAGTGGCTTCCCCTCTCAGGTTGGCAGTGATTAGGGCACAAGAGACCAGTCTGGTGCCACTGCTGGGTTCCCTTTGTCAGGTGAGGGAAATCGGTGTCCTTTCTCTCATCTGTGAAATCAGAGACTGTTATTTCCATTAGAGTGTTAGGATTTACAAAGAAAGTGTTTATAAAGCACCGAGACATGTAAGGCTAAGGTTTCCGAAAGGATGTCAGGTGAGTGAGTCATCAGGGAATCCAGGCCACTGCCCCCTTCTAGCCCGACTCCCCTCTGCCAGATTTGGGGGAGATGGAAGGCTTAGACTAACATGATTCCTGATGACCCTGTCTGGCTCTTACATAGGAGTCTGATAAGGGCAGACTACTCATGCCTTTCGCCTCCCCTTTCAGTGTGTTTTCTGTCTGGTTCCTGTTTATATTCAGGGAAGTGATGGGCCAGTCACCTCACTTTGATGGAGGCCCTAGTGGCTTTCCCACAGATTGCCAGCCTCCTGTTGGTGTCTCCTAAAATCAGTTAGGCGCCATGGTGGGATGAGAGTGCTTTTCTTTCTCTTTCCTGGTGGAAAGAGCCTAGGGATTTGTCATGATACAGTATGTGCCAAAGATGCAGGTGCGAGGATGTAGCGGCAGCCTCACTTGGGAACCATGTCAGCGGCAATGGGGAACGGTTAGCCATGGGCGCACATCAGCATGTTGGAATATTGGCCGCTATTAACAACTCTGCTTTTGAATAATGGAAAAGTGTGATAGAAAATGGTGAGGAGGCCAGAAGAGTTCTGTAAACGCCCTTGGAATTGCTCTCCCCCCCCCCCCCGAACCAGGCGACGCTTCTCCAGCAGCCGCCTTGGCAGCTCTGCATCCCTGTCTAGAGGGAGTGGGAGGGAAAATGCAAGGATGCACTTAGGAATGGAATGTGTGTTTTGCAAGAGGCAGCCTTGGCTTCCAGAAGGTGGGAGTGTCTGTGGAAGAGTGTGTACAGACTAGGGCCCGAGGTCTGTGGTCCTGGAGCAGAGTTCTGGAGCCGGGCCCATGAGGGACATCCAGTCCCCACCCAGAAGGAAAGTGCTTTGCTGCTGCCAGGCTAGTCCTAGGAGCAGAGGAGCTCTAGCGTGCTGCGATCCTCAGTATGATGTCCCTTATGGACAAGGCGGGCTTTCCATCATTTGTGAAGTAGGTATTAATGTCCCATTTTAAAGGTGAGGAAACTGAGGTTCAGAGAGGGGAGATTATAACACACTATTCTGTCAATTTCCATAAACGGGAGCTTTAAGTTTTTACAATAATCCTTGCAAGTAAGACTTTCTCATTTTATACAGCTGAGGAAGTGGACTCAGGAGTGTAGCTGAAGTGCCAACCCAGGCCTGTCCAGACCCAAAGGCAGACACTCGTGTCCCCAGAACTAGATTCTCCAAAGGGAAGCAGCGGCCCAGCAGAGCTGCTGGCGTCAGTGCTCCTAGGGCTGCAGCGGGCACTGTACCTGGGGAACCTGCCTACCAAGGAGCTTCAAGTTGCAGTGTTTCAACCCAGATCCAGCCCTTCAGTTCGGCTCCTGGCTCCCAACTTCCATGGGGCCAGGTCCCTGAGAAGTTACATGTAAAGGGTTAAACACTGTCTCAATGCCCAAACTTGACAGTTAATTTTGAGTAGAATTTTTTTTCTAATTATAAAAGCACTATATTGATGCTACACACAGAACAACATTTGGTAAAACCTAACCTGCCAATCCCATAACCAGAGAGAAATACTGTGATAACCTTGGCATATAGTCTGCCCAGTTTTTGTTCCAAGCCTGTGCATGTTCTTGTGTATTTCCTTCCACATAAATACACTCTTCTCTAACCTCCGTACTTCACACGGCACGTGCTGTGAGTGCATGCTCTCACCTCCACAGCAGTCCTGTGCCATCTGGTCGTCATCCCCAGCACTAAGATGAGGTTATACCGCAGATTCGTAGAAAAGTGGGATTCGGGTTGGGCAGCCTGGTCTAGAGGTGCACTGCACTTCCGGCACGAATGCATGCATCAAACAAACGAGTTTTAACTCAGCAAAGGAAACCACCCACAAACCGAAAAGTCAACCCACAATGCTAGAACATATGTACCAGTGATACATCTGATAAGGGGTTAATAGCCAACATTTATTAAAAAAAACTTACAAAACTCAACACCAAAATAATCCAATTAAAAAATGGGCAAAAGACAGGAATAGGCACTTCTCCAAAGAGAGCACACAGATGGTCAACACACATATAAGATACTCAGTGTCATTAATCAGAGAGATGCAAATTAAGACCACGATGAGATATCCCCTCACAGCGGTCAGAATGGCGATCATCAACAAATCAACAAGCTGGTGCTGGTGAAGATGTGGCAGAAGGGAGCCCTCTGCACTGCTGGTGGGAGTGCAGCCTGCAGCCTGTGGAAAGCATATGGAGTTACACTGACAACTCAATACAATGGACTAATTCGGGTGAGGGGGTCCGTTAAAGCTGAAAGAAGGTTTTCTGAATGCGCATGTTAAAAATTTGACCAATTAGTTAATCTGTTTTTACTTAAGTAGACACATTTGTGTAATTGAAATTATGTATGGAAAGTTTTCCATATATACTAGAGGCCGGTGCACGAAATTCATGCATGGGGGAAGGTTGGGGGTCCCTCAGCCCAGCCAGCCTGCCCCCTCTCACAGTCCAGAACCCCTCAGTGGATGTCCTACTAATGGCCCCAGTCAGGCAGGCGCCGTGTGTGTGTGTGTGTGTGTGTGTGTGTGTGTGCATGCGCGCACGCGTGTCACTACTCGGGGCCTGCCCCCAGCTGCATCTGAGGCTTGGAGCAGTCGTCCTGTGTGTTTCTATCTCCTGGGGGCCTGCCTCTAGGCACACCATGGAGGCTTGGAGCAGACACCCCTCTGTCTTGATCTCTAACTCCTGCCCTCACCTGCATGTTGTTCTCTTTTTGAGCTGTGGCCAGGGCTGGGTGCTGCCTGCCGGGCAGGCTTGCCTGCTCCTCATCTTGCTCCAGCCACCGGAAAGCAGGGAAAACCCCGCCTGTTCACTGCCTCGTAGCCAGGCCAGCCTTTCCTGCTCCCCGATCCCCCAAGGGGACTGGGAAGCACACAGACGCCTTCCACTGTCATGTAGCCTCAGACCTTTCCTGCTCCAGACCTGCTCGTGGGTTGTCAGTTTCTGAGGCAATGCCTACTGGGCTCACGTTGCCAGGATTACGCTGCCAGCATCCTGCCCCACTGCTATGGGCGCCGCCATTTTGTCTCGGGGTGACGGTTAATTTACATATTACTCTTATTAGATAGGATTACTGTGATTTTATTTTATTTTTTTTATTCCTCACCCGAGGGTATTTTTCCATTGATTTTTTAGAGAGAGTGGAAGAGAAAGGGAAAGACAGAGAAACATTGATGTGAAAGAAACACATCGATTGGCTGCCTCCTGCTTGAGCCTCAACCAGGACCTGGGCCGGGGAGAAGCCTGCAACCAAGGTACATGCCCTTGACTAGAATCGAACCTGGGACCCTTTGGTCTGCAGGCCAACGCTCTATCCACTGAGCAAAACCAGCCGGGGCTGTATTACTGCAATTTTAAATTTACACTGAACAGGTCCCGTAGCTGCACGCATTCACCAGTCACCTTAAGTGAACAAATGCGCGGCTGGGGTGTGGCTAGCGCACGTGGGAACATCGCTTGCACAAGACAACAGCGTCACCACGCACAATGTGGTGTGTTCACATGCTCGTCATTGGCGTCATTTACGAGCGTTGACTCTTGAATTTAAACATGTAGATGATAGTTGTAGATACGTAGTATCTATCAACCCTCAACTGTGCATATAAACCCCTTCTTATATTTCCACCATTTTCTCATTTCTGTGTCCTTGTCTCCAGAGTTACAAGGATTCATAAGAAATAAGAACATAATGTTTACAAGCTAAGAGGGAAAACAGAGACCCCAATTTTTCAATATGGATTAAATAAGACACTATATGCTAACGTTGAGCAGTTTTGTCAGGATAATATAATATGAAACAAACCTACGCCAAAATAGCGTTGCTGAGAATTTTCACTAGGTCTTCTGCCTGCTCTCTGACATAGCAGTAATGTGTCCACACCACATGGAGGCATCCAGAGGCGGAAGGACCAGGAGGAGGGGCAGCCTGTGCTGAAGGGAGAAGCAGGCAGCTGGGGAGGAGGGTGCAAGGCTCGTGAGTCCTGCCCAGGCACCTTTCGCTGAGCCACATGGGGAGCAATGCTCCAGCTGTCCCTGCACACCCGTTTGGTCCTTGCGGTTCAGAATGCTGATTTCTGAGGAGCTGCCCATGAAAAAGGAATGGACAGGCTAGGAGATTAATAAGTTTTCTTCCCTGGAAAGTCATTTCAAAAGAATATTTTTTAAAAATTAGTATATGCTCACTTGTACTAGTAGAAAGGTTAATAAGCAAGAAAGAAATTAAAAACTAACCCTCATCCCACCATCTGGAGATCATCACTTTTCACATCTTAGTAAATACCCTTTCCTAGCTTTTTATTCTATTCACTTATATTTCCTTTTTATAAACATGCAGTCATAATGCACATGCTACTTATGGCAATGACCAAATAGCACAATTGATTAGAGCATCGTTCCAGATACACCAACATGGCTGCATGCTCATCCGGGTCCGGCGTTCATTCAACCAATGAATGCATAAATAAGTGGAACAAATAGATGTTTCTCTGTGTCTTTCTCAAATCAATAAAACAAAATTTCCCTGGTGAGAGCACCCTCCTATGAGAGTGAACCAGCAATCTTTTCTGTCTGAGAAAGGAACTCACTGCCATCTTAGGCCCTGCCTTACCCCTCCCCTTCCTCTGAATTAGCCAATGGTGCAATGATGGGGACCTGAGCTCTGAGCCCTGACCAACCAAGTCAGAGGTCAGAGTGAGGGGCAAGGCAGAGTCAGTGGGGAAATGAAACCCTACTGGACTTTCTGCCGGTGTACTGTCCTCATCACTTCAGCTGCAACAGCACCTCCTGTGCAGAAGTAAATTTGCCTTACCATCCAGTTTCGAGTGTTTGTCTCATTCCTGCAGCATCGTTGAGAGCATTTCTAACAATCCCAGTGACACACCAAGGTTGTGGGTTTGATCCCTGGTCAGGGCACACGCAAGAAAAAAAATCTAATAATGCATATGCTACTTTCTAACATTATTTTATCACTTGCCATATATCATGAACAAGTTTTCGCATCAATAAACCTATTTCAGCACATCCTTTTAAAAGGTTACAGAATACTCCATTTATGGATATTAACATATTTTATTTAACCAATCCCCTACCTTTCAGATATTCCCCAATTTTGCAATTCTGTGACAAACACATTTACATGTACATCTGTGACTATTTCTCTATCAATGCTGTCTAATTTTCCTGTCTGCTAACAGTCTTTCTTAAAATGTTACAGATTTTAGGAGAAGGAGAGAGAAAGAAGAACATAATTTGCTGTTAATTATGCATTCATTGGCTGGTTCTTGGTATGTGCCCTGACCAGGGATCAAACCCGCAACCCCAGCACATCAGGGCAATGCTCCCACCGAGCTAGGCCAGGGCCCAGGACAGGCTGCCCTCGCATGAATCTGTAACTGCAACTGCAATGGGCAGAAAGAGGAATGTTTCACTGGCTTTTCCCTGCCTAGTCACTGCACTGTGTACATGAGAGGTTACATGCTAATCTCTGAAAAAATAAAGATCTTTTAGCTTCACATTTGTTATGAAAACATTTGGTTTTGTTTTGGCTTTCGAGATCAGGTTAGACTAACCTCTTAGGTCATGTGAATGCCCAATGGCGCTTTACATGTAGATTTTTCAGATGAGGTCTTATCAGAAAGCAAAGCTCCAGCTGTTTGGCAGTTGCCAGATAATGGTTACAACTAGGAAATTCTGTGACCAGGAAGGTAATATTCTGTTGATTTGAGGTCACAGGAAGATTAGAGAGCAAGAAGGGTAAAGGCATTAGATGCTTTCACTGCAATTTCAGGATTCAAATTGGCAGTCGTGGTGCCCCAGCCTTTTCATTGATGATATGTAGGTAAGTCAGACCTAATGAAAGAGAAGCTACAGGCTCTTCTGTGAAGTTTCATTCCACTTTAGTCTGACAGCTCTAGGGAAAGCTAAGGGGAAGGAGAAAATTACCCGGTGAGGAAGTCCAAAATCTTTTGGTCAGGTTTAACGCATTCATGCATAACACAGCCACTCCTTCAGCAACAAGTGAGATGTATGTTAGCTCTCCCCCCCGCCCCTTCGGGAGGCACTGAAAGACCAGGACATAGGCAGGCTGAGGCACTGTGGTGCTGTGACACGGCCTTTATTCAGGCTGTCAGGTGCTACCTACCCTCATCCACTGGGGTCCCTGTGGCAACAGCAGTCTTTTGCTGACTCGAGAGTCCATTCTGAATGAAATTAAAGGTAGGCAGGCTGCTGAGCATTATACTTAAGGTGACCAACACAGTTCAATTTCTCTGGGAAGGATGTGCTTAAATGAAGATGAATGGAAACACCACCACCAATCATAACTGTTTCATTTATTGAATATATACTACATCTGGTATTCTACTAAGTACCACTAATAAGTTATTATTTACTAGAGGCCTGGTGCATGAAATTCATGCATGGAACGTGGGGAGGAGGGCTTCTCTCAGCCCAGCCAGCACCCACTCCAATCAGGGATCCCTCTCACAATCTGAGACCACTAGCTCCTAACCACTCGCCTGACTGCCTGTCTGATTGCCCCTAACCTCTCTACCTGCCTGCCTGCTTGATTGCCCCTAACCTTTCTGCCTGCCTGCCTGATCACTCCTAACTACCTCTGCCTGCCTGATCATCCCTAACTGCCCTCCCCTGCCAGCCTGATCTCACCCCCAACTGCCTCTGCCTCCCTGATCACCCTCCTTCCCTTGCCAGCCTGATCTCACCCTCAACTGCCTTCCCCTGCTGTTCTGATCTTGCCCCCAACTGCCCTCCCCTGCCAGCCCGATCTGACCCCTAACTGCCCTTCTCTGCTGGCCAATTTGGTTCTGGTTGGTCAGTTTCTATGCCAGTCAGCATCAAAAGCTCCGCCTCCTAGGCAGCCATTGGCTTCTCACAGGTGACCCAGATTTGGTTCTGATTAGTCAGTTTCTAATGCCAGTCATCATCAAAAGCTCCACCTCCTAGGTAGCCATTGGCTCCTTACATTCACCCAGATTTTATTGTGATTGGGCAGTTTCTGTGCCAGTCAGCATCTCTGGGCCTATCAACGGGGCCTGATCAGAAAGATGGGGCTGATCAGCAGCTCCAGTGGAGGCCTGGAGAGAAATGGAGGTGCAGGCTGTTGGCCAGGCCAGGAGAGAAAGAGAGGCAAGTTCTGATCACCAGCTGCCACAGAGGCTACAGATCAGACCCTGCCACTTTCTCTGTAGACCTACCTCTGGGCCTGATCCTCAGCCCCCTAGGCAGTCAGTCGTGAGTTGAACACCCACAGAGGCCCCAGTTAGGGCTGGGTCACCACAGCAACCCAGCACTGACTTCTGTCTGGTCAAGCCTTCCATCGTTACAACCCTGGCTCTTTATTATATAGATTAGCACACTGTATTATCATCTCTACAGGACTCAGCCATTGTGTTACACCACCTCAAAATAATCCTTTGCAGTAGCCTCTATTGTCATCCCCACTCCAGAGGGAAAAGCTGAGGTTGAGGAGGTTAAAGAATTTGTCCAAGATGACAGAGCCACCAACAGGCAAAGCCAGAAACACTGTGATACGATAGACCCCAAAACTTTAGATTTTGGCCATTCTGTTAACACATTTTTTGCGGGAAATGAGTAAAATCGGATCCACCAGGGAGACCGTCAATGGACATGAGGAAACATACATTGGAACCTCTAGTTGGAACCGGCAAAAATAAAAATGTTTTACGTCGTTGTCGTGTGTGTGCCGCTCATAAACTACGCAGTGAAACGCGGTACATGTGCAAGTTTTGTAATGTACCCCTGCACAAAGGAAAGTGTTTCGAACGCTACCACACAGTGAAGCACGCGATTTGGCGGGAAAATGCCCGCTTACAAAGTGTTAAGAACTGAGAAACTATCATCTACACACTGTGTGACAGGGGTTGCAATGTCATTGAAGGGTGACTTACTAATTAGAAAAGGTAAAACACAAGGGAGCTTAAGCAAGGAAATCCTACTTCTGATCTTAAATGTACAAAACTAAGCCTAACTGATTATAATTGAGGCAAAGTTTTCAAGGCAACAACAAAACACTTGGTCTAAAGACAGCAGTAATGTACAAAAGTTTCATTAACATAGCAACTAGAGAGAAGTTATGTGATATTTAGTCTTCATCCTAGAGCATAGATCTACGTTTTTAAAAATATAAGTGAAAAGGTCTGCTTTCAGTTATTGAAAATAATCCTGGAACTGAATTCAACTCAAAACATCATCCATCAGTTTGCAATACTCCAGTTGAAAAAGTACTTACCATTTCATAGTCAAGTCCAAAAAGATGATGGACTTTTGTCTGTTACAGAACCATTACATTTGGTAGGTACAAAGTTTGCACACTCAGGAAAATGTAGGAAGAAAGGGAATAAGATACTGCTTTTAGAATCAGAGATGGTAAATATCGTTAGACTCCTCTTGGGAAAACTGAAATAACACATTTGCTGGACGCTGTCTTTAAGTGAGACACTTGCAATATCTATATCTCTATCTATCTATCTATCTATCTATCTATCTATCTATCTATCTATCTATCTATATAAAGAGCCAGGGTCCATAACATCCAAAATGACCAAAGGCTCAACCAAACATCATGCTGCCTGCACAGCAGGCTCTGGTGGGTGGGGACTGATGAGCGGGCTGAACTGCTGAGCTCTGAGAGAGAGAGAGAGAGAGAGAGAGAGAGAGAGAGAGAGAGAGAGAGAGAGAGAAGGAGGAGGAGGAAAGGGGCAGAGCTGATTAGTAGCTGCTGCGGCTGCTGGAAAGCCCCAGAGAGAAGCCAAGCCTCTCTCTCCCCGCAGAGGTCAGCAATGCAGCCCGCTTGCCAGCAGCCTGGGGCACCTGCTGATCAGACCTGGAGATAGGCCTGAAGAAGCTGACTGACAGAGAAACTGACCAGTCAGAACCAAATCTGCGTGAACTGCAAGGAGCCAATGGCTGCCTAGGAGGCAGAGCTTTTGACACTGACTGGCATAGAAACCAACCAATCAGAACCTAATCGGGTCAACTGCAAAGGCAGAACCTAAGATGGGGGCTGAGGAGGGGTTTTAAAGGCAATAGCTCTTTGGTGTAAGGTTTAAGAAAGAAGTTCAATTTTTTTTTAATGACCAGTTTGGCAGGATAGTGCATATGGCTGGCTATCAGTCTAGATATAGGGCTTAGGTGTTTTTGTCTGCCAAGAGCAGCTCCTCCTGCTGAAAAAGGCTTTCCCCCACCCCTCATTTAAGCAATTCTATCCTATATAATCTATACTAATAAAAGGGTAATATGCCATTTAGACCGGGTAGACCAGCCATCTTCTAGATGTCTGACTTCCTTCCAGCAAAGCCATAGTGGTGGGGGCCAAGGCAGAGGCAGTTAGGGGTTATCAGGCTGGCAGGGGAGGGCAGTTGGGGGTGAGATCAGGCCAGCAGGGGAGAGCAGTTAGGGGTGATCAGGCCAGCAGGGGAGAGCAGTTAGGGGTGAGATCAGGCGGGTAGGGGAGGAAAGTTGGGGGCAAGCTCAGGCCAGCAGAGGAGGGCAGTTAGGATGACCAGGCAGGCAGAGGCCGTTAGGGATGATTAGGCCAGTAGGAGATGGCAGTTTGGGGCGATCAGGCAGGCAGGCAGGTGAGCAGTTAGGAGCCAGTGTTCCCAGATTGAGAGAGGGATGTTCGACTGCCAGTTTAAACTGGCAGTCGGACATCCCCCAAGGGATCTCTGATTGAAGAGGATGCAGGCTCAGCTGAAGAAAACCTCCCCCCCCACCCGTGCATGAATTTCATGCACTGGGCCACTAGTCTATATATATATATATAAGGCTAATATGCTAAGTTTTCAACTGTCCAACCAGTCGCTATGATGCACACTGACCACCAGGAGGCAGATGCTCAACGCAGGAGCTTCCAAGCTGCAGTGATTTGACAGCGGCGGTTCATGGGTGATGCACCCTGAAAACAGCGGAGGGAGCCCGATTCCTCATGGGACCGCTTGATTCTACCTTTAGCTGTGGGTTATGTTGTTGTTGGGGCACTATTGACCCTAAATCTGGTTTACTGCATACTTGCATTTGCATTCCACATCCTATATGACAGCAACTTTGCAGAGTGCCCTCTAGCACTCCAGGGCCCCTTGGGGGATGTCGGAGAGCCAATTTCAGCCTGATCCCTGCAGGCCAGGATGAGGGACCCCACCTGCTGGAAAGACCCTGCTCACTCCACAAAAGCCCTTCCAGCCATCACCCTAGATGTGGCAGTCGGGGAGGGACCACAGGTTGGCTTGAGGGTGTGTCTAGCCCATCTTGCCCGGTCCCGCCCTGCAAACCACCTTCAAATTCATTTCCTTTCCATGTGTATGAATCCGTGCATCTGGTCACTAGCAGATTAAATAAGAGACAATCTGTCTTCAACTTTTTCTCCTCTGACTTTCAGATTCTGGGAGAATAATGTAGGTTGCTGTTATAGGGAAGACTAGGGCCTGGACTTCCTGAAAGTTACCAAGTAACAGTTCTTCCTCTTATTAGAAAAGGGATTATAACTAAATTATGGCTAAGTCCAATGTCACTAGACCATTTCCAAGGCAGGATGAATAAAGCATGCAAATGACTGAATGTGGCACTTTTCTAAACCAAGCAAGAAAGATGGGGATGAGATTCTATACTAGCAGAGATCTAAAAGGATTTCACGGTAAGCAAGAGGTTTATGTAATATTCACCAGCGCACCCTGCACCCAACTCTACCCTGGAAATCTCTCAGATCTGTCTATAAATGTGCTTCCATTTTCTGAAGTCACAGCCGTGGGCCTAGGCTGAACTGTTGTGTACCCTAAATCAATAAAAGGCGGCAGCACGGTCTCTTTCCCTGCTCGCTGGGCCGCAGGCAGGGGCACGGGGTGCCATCCGCCCCACTGCACCTCATGGAAATCCTATAGTGTATAAACCATTTTACAGAGAGCTTTTCCACTGAAATAAGTCAACCTTAAAAGGAATGTTGTTCCCAAAATATATAAAGATCCCTAACAACTCGATAATAGACAGCCCGGTTTAAAAAGGGACAGCCGTGCTGTGTAACTCAGGTGGGCATCCACTCCCCGTCAGGGCACAGGCCTGGCTGCAGGCTTGACCCCCTAGGCGCGTGTAGGAGGCAGCCAATCCATGTTTCTCTCTCATTGATGTTTTTATCTCTCTATTCCTCTCCCCAAAAATCAAAATAAAAAAACATTTTTTAAAACTAGACACAGGATCTGAAAACATGCAGATAAGCAGAGGAAAAGGTCGTCAGCAGCATCAGTCTTCAGAGAACTGCACTGGTGTTTCTATCGCTAACCCTCTCCCTAAAAATCAGTAAAATAAAAGTGGACACAGGTCTCCAGGGTTGAGCGTGGACCTAGGACCCAGGAGGTCTGGCTGGGTTCGGGTCAGGGCACCGGCCCGGATGCGGGCTCAGGAGCAGCCGGTCCGACTCTCATCGCTGACGTTTCTCCCGCTCCCTGCCCCGCCCCCTCTAACAGCTAAACAAAATAAAATGAAAACACAGTGGTGCCAAGTGACGGGAGAAAGGCACCCAATAAAGGGCGGCCGCGCCCTGGCTCCCCTGCCCGCCCTCCCGCCGGGCTGCGCGCTCCCACCGGCGGGGCGGGGCGGGGCGGGGCTCCCCTCAGCCTGGGGCCCCTCCCCCCGCGCCCAGCCGCCCGCCCCGCCCCCCAGCTGCGCGGCCGCTGGGACGCCGGGGGACTTCCGGCCGCTGGGGCGCCGGGGAAGTGGGCGCAGGGGGACTTCCGGCCGCTGGGCGGCGGGAGGAGGGCGTGCGGCATGGCGACCAAGAGGTTGGCGCGGTACGTGACGGGCTGTGGGCGGCTGGGAGCCCCGGAGCCCCGGAGCCCCGGAGCCCCGGAGCCTCGGAGGGCGGGCGCGGGGCCTGACGGGAGCTCTCCTTGCAGGCGGCTGGGCCTGATTCGGAGCAGGTGCGCGGCGCCCGCCCGGGGGAGCCCCGCGGGGAGCGGACGCGGTAAGGAGCGCGCCCGCCCGCCCGCTCGCTCGCCCGGGACGCTGTGGCGCAGGGACCCCGTCTCGTCTCTTGCAGAGCAGCCGTTTGCCTACCTCGTCGTGATGGATTTTGAGTCGACGTGTTGGAGCGACGGGAAGCGCCGCCAGGCCCAGGAGATCAGTGAGTGCGGCCCGCGGAGGCCGGCGGGCACCGGAGGACGGAGCCCGGGGAGCGGCGCCGCCGAGGGACGGGGTGCCCGGGACGAGCCGTGCACTGCGGAGCTCGGCTCAGCGACGGCGTCCGCGGAGAACCTGCCTTCCGCGGGGAGGGGGTTCGGGGCGGTGAGCGTGCGGCGCACATCATGTCCGACAGATCATTGTCTGTCGGAAACCTGTGTCATTCCATTCACCAATACATTCCTAAAAAATAAAAATAGTTATAGGATTGCATTCAAAATCTAAATTGCATAGAAACTGAAAAACACCTTTGCAAAAAGGAGTACATTTTTGCTTCCATGTGGCTTTTGACGGTGAAAATATATCTGGATTTTAGGTAGGTATACTCAACTTCAGAATGTTGACATTCTTTGGCATAACTTTATAACCATTACATCGCGCGGCTTTGGTCATTTTCATGTTTGTACTGAAACAGAGATTAAGTGTCCATTGGTGGTTCTTTCACGCAGTTGAATTTCCAGCAGTACTGCTGAACACAGCGACTGGAGAGATTGAGTCTGAGTTCCACGCTTATGTCCAGCCTCAGGAACACCCAGTTCTGTCTGAATTTTGCATGGAACTGACAGGCATAAAGCAGGTATGCTCTTCCTTCCTTCTCTTCCACTGCCCCAGCCCCCAAGCAATAAACAAGCAGGTATGATGCAAATATTAAAATTCAGGAGTCAATTTCAAAAAGAAAATAGAAGCTAGCTACCATTATTCAGTGCTAGAAGAAATAATGTCCCCTCCAGAAGTCCATTAGAATCTTTAAAAGTTAAAAAGAATTGTGTGGTAAAAATGAATATCAAGTCTATTTTATGGAAATTAAATACATCAAATTTCTAGTGGTCTGGATTACTACTTTTCGGTGCGATTTTAGATTGGTAACCTGATTTTCCTTACTTTATAGAGTTGTAACCATTGAATTATCTCTTTCCCATGTGTTACAACATCTTTTCACCAGTGTTTTGTCAGTAGAGCCTCTTCCTTGTTACATACCCGCAGTGCCTGATTACCAGTTCCGTGGTCAATCGTCAGGAAATGCGATTGTGGAATTCAAACTTTGTGACTCTATTCAGGCTCAAGTTGACGAAGGGGTCCCTCTGAAGATTTGCTTATCTCAGTTCTGTAAATGGATTCAGAAGATTCAGCAACAGAAGAAAATTACCTTTGCTACTGGGGTTTCAGATCTACCTACTTCAGAAGTCAAATTGTGTGCATTTGTTACTTGGTCAGGTAAAAAAGTTTGTAGCATCACTTTTTTTTAATATATTTTATTGATTTTTTTTACAGAGAGGAAGGGAGAAGGACAGAGAGTTAGAAACACCGATGAGAGAGAAACATCGATCAGCTGCCTCCTGCACTCTCCCTACTGGGGATGTGCCCGCAACCAAGGTACATGCCCTTGACCAGAATCGAACCTGGGCTCTTGAGTCCGCAGGCTGACGCTCTATCCACTGAGCCAAACCGGTTAGGGCTGTAGCATCACTCTTATGTAATGTGTAATTATTTATCTCTAGTAAGAATTATACTTGTTAACCTTTTGGGCCAGGAAAAGAAATCCAAGTGCCCAACAGAAAAGTAAATTTATTCATATTTTTTAAATTACCATTCTGGGATGCCTGCAAACTTTAAGCCTTAACTTTAAGAATCTTTCTTGATTGTTCCTCTTTGTTCTTCTGAATCCTGGTAAAGATTATTTAGTGAAAACTCTTATCATGCTATGCTATACAATCTTGAATAAAAAGAGTCCTTGGTCAGCTCATATCCTTTGCTTTTATTTCACACTTACTAATGTAGACATCAAGGAAAAAACAGACCATTTAAAGTAGATCTTTTGTATGCCTGCAATACAGCATTGCCATTAATAGTAATGATAGCAACACGGTGTCATTGCTGCTTAGCATTATTAATAAGTGTACTTGGTTTCTGGTTGCTATGTTTAGTTTCTCAACTACTTGTGAATAGTGAATATTACGTGAATATTCTCCTAGAATGTTAAAAGCAGATAACCTCCATATGGCCTTATTATTTCACATTTTATTCTTTCTGAAATATTCAGTATGTCTTATTGGATCTTTAATAAATCATTTTGAAGCTTAGTTACCAATCTAATTTCTTATGTAAAGTGAATAATTGTTAGATATTAACAAGGCAATTAAATCTTGACTATTATATACTAACTACATTATTATAGTATACATATAGTATTACATGTTGTATGATTCTAAGTCTTACTAGTTTATATCATTTTCAGCACTTAATTTATAAATGATGATAGCAAAAAAACTCCTGGCATCATTGCTTTGTTCTATTTTAATATACTTAATGCAGACTGGGACTTGGGTGTTTGCCTGGAGTATGAGTGTAAAAGAAAGCAGCTGTTTAAACCTGTGTTCTTAAATGCTTGGATTGATCTCAGAGGAACTTACAAGGTAAGCGTCAAAAGTGAGGACATGTTCACTTTCCTTCTATTGAAAAATGATTAAACTTTATTCCACACATAGTATGGATTTCTACAAATAAAATATTTTCTTTTGAAACATTCATATAAGTACATTCCTTATAGCATGTAAAGACAACAATTCAAATCTAGAACTAAAAATTATGAAGAATGGTTCATACATAGTCTTCCAAATATTAATAATTTTCTAAAACATGTCTTCACTTATTTATTAGATTTTCTATAGGAGAAAACCGAAAGGACTGCGTGGGGCCCTGCAGGAGGTGGGACTCGAATTCTTGGGACGGGAACATTCTGGTTAGTATAAATTGAAAATCATTTTATTATGTAAGTAATTTATTTTTTATAAAGCTTTTTATGTGGATCTCATTTTTTGTGATGTCATTAATAAGGAATATACTTCAGCCTAGAAAAAACTCCTTCTGATCTATACAATTTAAGTTATTTCTAGGACTCAAAAGACCATTTGCCTATAAGATAAAGATTGCCATCTAGTGGCTGTCCAGTTGCTAAAAAAGAATGAAAAGAATTAGCCAATCAAATGGAATTAAACGAACGCCCAAATAATACAGTGGTCTAGTGAAAAACTAAGCAAAACTCACACAACATGGCCCCTCAGAATCTTGGTCACATTTTTGGGACCTAACAGATTTTCACCTCTTCCTCTAAATGTGGGAGACCTTGTCCTTCATTGGTAAAGCTGCCGCAGCTCTCCACAGACCAACTTATGATTAAAACTAGTAGGTGGTCATAAAACTAACAGTTCCAATTTCCACTTCACTGGTGGGTTTTTTGTTGTTGCTGCTTTTCTTTTTGTGGCAATACTAAAGATAGTGCTTGATATTTGTTTTCCTCAGGTTTGGATGATTCTCGGAATACTGCATTTCTTGCTTGGAAAATGATCAGGGATGGTTGCTTAATGAAAATTACAAGGTCCTGGAACAAGGTCAGTGGCGTCCTACTCTTTTATTCTGTCATCTCAAATTTTAGAAGTAATTGTAGGGTCATTGAAATGTAGATGTCATGAGTGTAATAATTTGTCAGTCAACGATGGCATTTTTCTCTTTTGTCATATCATATAATGTGTACTAAAGAAATTCTGAATGCACAGTTGCTGAAGCTATTGGATTTGCCTGTGGAATTATAGGTTCCCACTAAGAAGAATCCCAACATTTTGGGCAGAAATTTGAATACCAATCAAGTTGAAGAAACATCAGCCTGCGACAGAAGCAGTTGGGGTCCCAGCATATGTGATAGGGAGCCTAAAAATACCATATGTTATCATGAAAAAGTGCAAATGAGGTCCAATGGTATGAATTCTATAAAAGTAAACCAAGATGACTTACAATCAAAGAGCAACTTAAAAGTGGATCTTCGCAGTGTCAAAAACTGTTTCTCTCTCTTTACTACTCAGTCTTCTACTTCTCTGGGCCAGCTGCAGTGCCCCACCATCAGTGCACCTATGCAGAAGCAAATCAGAGACGAACATCATGCATTTAATGCCAAATCTAAGGCTTCCACAGCAGCTTCTGATTTGGTGCTTGTTTCAACTACCATTTCATCTGTTAATCATGTTTCTGATGTGGAGATGAGTTCTGCTCTCGACTGTTTGCCTATGTTGACTGATTGGGAGGATGTAGCTTTACTGCCAGCATCTCAGCCTGAGCAAAATATAGATGACATGCCTCTCATTAGTGATTCAAACTTAGCTACTTCGTTAAAGTCTGGAGAAAGGTTAATGGTTCTAAAAGAATCTGAATTGCTAAGTTATGAGAACTTTGAAAGCACAGAAGAAACTCCTCAACAATCTGAGACCTCTAAGTTGGTTGTGTATAAGAGTCCACATACTACTATTTATAATGTAAAAGAAGCCAAAGATCCAAGGTCAGATGTTTCTAACTTTAAGTTACCTGAGTGCAAATCAAGCAGTTTGAACAGTGTTAAGGCCAGTGTGTCTTACCCTTCAGTTCTGGGGAAATGTCTTTTAGGTGGTACCAAAAGGAACCCACCCAGTCCCCCAGCTGTCGCCCTAGCAAAAAAGCAGCCCTTCGCTATTCATGAAGAAAAGCCAACATCATGTGATGGCTCCCCAGTGAGGTGTCGGAAGCTCCTCTCCTCTGTCTCCACTCCTACAGTTAACCTACGAGAGCCTTGGAAGAGTGGGAAGGTGACACCTCCACTATGCAAGTGTGGCCGAAGGTCTAAGAGACTTGTTGTTTCTAATAATGGACCAAATCATGGGAAAGTCTTCTACTGTTGCCCTATTAGGAAATACCAAGAAAACAGAAAATGTTGTGGTTTTTTCAAATGGGAAAAAACACTTCAAAAGGAGAGGGCCAACAGCACAATTTGGTCTCATTCCTCAGGGGCACTCACCTCTAGTTCTCCAGAAACAAGCCATGTTTGTGACCAAAAGGTAAATGTTTCTACTAAAAATTCTTTGAGACTCAGACCTTCAATGAGGAATTGATGAACTTTATATCTAAACTATGTTTTTACTTTAATATGACTTTTAATGTAAAGAGAAAAGCATATAGGGCTACAAGTTACGAGAACAGCATTATCTGCGCTCTGTAGCCTGCACTTGGACTATTACACACACACACTGAAAATAGAGAAACAAATTTCACAGACTTCTAATTTAAGTTACCAGCTAACTTTTGTCTTCTGTTCATGTAGGAATCCTTTTGTCTTCTGTTCATGTATGATTGTTCCTTGAATTCCCAAACATGAGTAATCTTAAAATGCCTAACACTATTTTATTTGTATTTCATATATTGGCATTTGTCAAATTTATCATACTTTGAAGAACTATAAGTGAAATATTTTGTAAACAGCATTTATTAAATACTAGAGGCCCAGTGCACAAAATTTGTGCACAGGTAGGGTCCCTAGGCTTGGCCAGCGATCGGGGACCACCAGGTTCCCAGCCTCCTCCTTCCCTCACTCCCTCTGCCCCTCCACTAACACTAGTCACCTGCCATGTTCCATGCTGTCCCCTGCTGGTCAGTGCACGTCATAGTGAGCAATCAAACTCCCGAGGGGACAATTTGCGTATTAGCCCTTTATTGTCTACTAGAGGCCTGGTGCATGAAATTCGTACAAGGAGGGCGCATTTCTTAGCCTGGCCTACACCCTCTCCAATCTGGGACCCCTTGGGGGGTGTCCGACTGCCGGTTTAGGCCCAATCCTATGAGATTGGGCCTTAACTGCCAGTCAGACATCCTTCTCGCAATCTTAGACCAGTGGCTCCTAACTGCTCACCTGTTTGCCTTCCTGATTGCCCCTAACCCCTCCTCCTGCTGGCCTGGTTGCCCCTACCTTACCCCTTTGTCACCCTGATGACCCCTAACTCCTCTGCCTTGGCCTCCAGTCTGGCCTCCCTCTGCTGGAGGTGACCTGGCAGATCAGGGGAAGGCACTGCCCCCATTACCTCACTACTGTTGTCACGGCTGATTTGAGCCTTGGCCTCTGCAGCCACTGTGGCTTTGGAAGGACGTTTGGAAGATGTCCACTGTAATTAGCACATTACACTTTCATTAATATAGCCTAGGGGCCCAGTGCACGAAATTCTTGCACGGAGTGGGGGTGGGGGAGGGTGGTATCCCTCAGAACAACCTGCACCCTTTCCAATCTGGGATCCCTTTCACAATCCAGGACTGCTGGCTCCTGACCTCTCGCCTGTGGATTGCCCCTAACCACTCCCCTGCCAGCCTGATCAACGCCTAACTGCTCCTATGCCTAACTGCCCGCTCCCTGCCAGGATGGTTCCCCCCCCCCCAACTGTCCTCTCCTGCAGGCCTGGGTCCTCCCCAACTGCCCTGCTCTGCCAGCCTGGTCCCCCGCAATTGTCCTCTGCCAGCCTGGTCCACAACTATCCTCGCCTGCAGGTCTGCGTCTCCCCCAACTGCCCTCCTCTGCCAGCCTGGTCCCCTCCCCCAACTGCCCTCCCCTGCAGGCCTGGGTCCCTCCCAACTGCCCTCCTTTGCTGGGCATCTTGTGGTGGCCATCTTTGACCACATGGAGGAAGCCATCTTGTGATGGGAAATTTGCATAGTACTCTTTTATTAGATAGGATTTGGGGACCATTACAACCTTGCAGAAAAAGAAAACACATGGCCCTGGCCAGTTTGGCTTAATGGAGAGAGCATCGGCCTGTGGACTGAAGGGTCCTAGATTTGATTCTGGTCAGGGGCACATGCCTGGGTTGTAGGCTCGATCCCCAGTAGGGGGCCTGTGGAAGGCAGCTGATCAGTGATTCTTGTCATTGATGTTTCTATCTCTCCCTCTCCCTTTCTCTCTGAAATCAATAAAAAAGTTTTAAAAACCCACATGATCTTCACTTTGGACTTTGTCATTTTACAATATCCTTTGTGCAGTATTTTAACATCCCTCAACTTACCCTTTAAAATGCCATCTATTTTGGGGAAGACGATCAGGAAAGTGATTCTAGTGGGTACAAGTTTGTTTTGGAGGGGATCAGGTCGTAAAAATATCTTAAAATTGAGCATGGTGATGGTTGTACCACTCTGAATTTACTTTAAAAAACCAACTCAGTATATGAGTTACATCTCCACAAAGCTGTTGTATTTCTTTTTAAATAAAGACCAGTCTGATGATCAATTGCAGATGTTCTCAGGGGCCCTCCAGGATTTGCTTACCGCGTCCCAAACCACTGCTGCAACACCCAGTTGGCTCCAGTCCTGGTGGATCTGGATGGTGTGGTTTGTGAAGGAGAAGGTGGCAAGAGGCTTGTGGAATTTCTGCAGCCCCATTCCACGGTCTCCTCATAGGGCTCCAGGGCCGTTTCCATGTGCCAGCTCTCTGCTTCCTTTCACCTGTTGGGCAAAAGAATCCTGAATGCTCTGGCCAGAAAGTGCATTCTCTCTTAGGTGGCCCGAATGCTTTTTTAAAGTAGTTTTATGGATTCAAAAGACTAAACAGATGTGGAAAGCTTTTGTCGAATTCCTTTTACGTGGTTCTTGCAGTCTCATGGGAAGTGAGATGTGGCTCTGAATTCATTACAAAGGGTGTCTTTGGGCAAAAGCACCCAGAACAGCGCAACTCCTGCAGGATGCCCTACACACTTTGCTGTCAGGACTAAGGGGGCTTGGTGAGCAAGGCAGCAGAGCCAGCACAGGCCCCGGGAGAAGGTAGCACTTTCTTCACTGCCCAGGCCTGCGTGGGCTGCAACTGCACCTGCTGAGGTGGCAGCGTGTTTGTGTTTTGTTTTGGTCTGGCTTCCACTCATCAGCCACAGGCCTGTACCTGCACTGAGACTGAACAGTTCAATGGTCCTATTTTTGGTGGATGGTGGACACTCCCACCTCCCGGAGACTGGCAATTAGACACTCGTGACTTCCAAGTGGCTCTCGGGGAAAGTGCGGCCCTAGGTCCAGAACTGGCGTCCTCAGCTAGGAAGCCTCCTGAGCTAGGGGCTGCCAGCGGTTTGAAGGCCGGCCATGACCCTGATCATGGCAGGGGTCCCCTCTGGGGTGCTAGCCTGCCTGGGCTAGGACTTCTTGTGGTTTGGAAGGCTGGCCACGCCCCCCAATCATGGCTGGGGTCCCCTCATGGTGACTGTTCTTCCCACTCCCTAGCCTGTTCGGTCATCCGTCTGGTCGTTTTGGTCATTATGGCCCCTGGCTTTTTATATGTTAAGATATCTACTCTATAAAAGCGAAATATTAAAATTAACCGTTTCTCCGAGACGGGTAAGCCACGCCCACCAGCCAATCAGAGTGGCTGTATGCAAATTAGCCCAGCCAAGATGGCGGAGGCCGCAGCCCTGGTGTGCGGCTTCTCCAGGGCTGTGGCCTCCGCCATCTTGGGAGCCTCCCGCCTGAGAAGGCATCCAGAGCCTTGGGCCTGCGGATGCCTTTCCAGGCGGGAGCCAGGGTTGGGGGAAGGCGGGCACCAGGCGGCTGCCCGCGCCCCGGAAGGCTCCCGAGGCTGGGGCGGCGCCCCAGCCTCGGGAGCCTTCCGGGGCGCGGGGGCAGGGCGGCCGGACCCCCGCAGCCCGGCCGCCTAGGAACGTTCCAGGGCGTGGGGGCGAGGCGGTCGGATCCCTGCAGCCCGGCTGCTGCAGCCTCGACTTCCTGGGCTGGAGCCTTCTGGGGCACGCAGGGAACAGACGGCCGGATCCCCCCGGCCGCGCCCGGGAGGCCATGGGGTGGCCAGCACCACCCCACCCGGGGACCAGGCAGCTGGACCCCTGTGGCCCCCACCCGGAAGGCCATGGGGCGACCAGCGCCTCCCCATGCACGGCTTCCCAGGCGGGAGCCTTCCGGGTCACGGGGAACAGGTGGCCGGACCCCGTGGCCCCCACCCGGGAGGCCATGGGGTGGACAGTGCCACCCAACCATCAGCTTTCCAGGCGGGTGGCCCGTAGGGTCAGTGGGAGCTGTGGCCAGCCTGAAAACTGCCCTCAGCCCTTCACCCAGGCTTGCTACACCCCCTGGGGTGAGGGTCTCCACTGGGGAGCTTGGCCAGCTTGCAAACAAACATTGGCCCCTCACCCAGGCTGGCCAGGCACACCAACAGGTGGACATCCCCAGAAGAATCCCAGACTGGGAGAGGGCACAAGCCGGGCTGAGGGACACCCCCCCTCCCAGTGCACAAATTTTTGTGCACCGGGCCCCTAGTATATATATAAAACCCTAATATGCAGATAGACCAAACAGCAGAACAACCTGTTGATAAGATGTGTGCTGACCACCAGGGAGGGTGCGCGGAATATGGTGCGTGTCAGCAGCAGAGCACGCACGTGGCGGGCATTGGCTGCAATGGGATGGTGGAGGTGAATGGGGGTGCCAGACCAAAGCAGGGGTGCTGGTCACTGTCATTGGGGCGAACCTATGGTGGTTACTGAAAATTCTTTGCTCCCATGCACCGTGGTCCTGCTGGGTGCTCGCACCTGTTACCGGTGCCAGCACCCTCCCACACTGCTGCCAGCTTCGGAGCCAGCACTGTCAGTGGGTTTGAGCAGCAGCTGCCAGCCCTGATCACCCCTCGGGCCTTCTCCACCTCTCCTGCTCCTGAGGGGTGATCAGGGCTGGCAGCCTCCTTTCGCCCGCACTGCTAGCAACAGCCCTGCTGACACCCACTGCTGGCACCAGAGCTGCTGCCCGCACCCGTAGCTGGTGTCTGGCGCCGGTCCTGATTGCTTGGTGCCAACAGCGGGTGCGAGTGGCAGCTGCTGGCCGCCATTTGCACCCACTGACAGCACAGCCCCACTCTCACCCATTGCTGGCAATGGCTACAATCGCGCTGCGCCATCAGCAGGTGCGAGTGGGGCTGCTGGCAGACCATGGCAGGAGAGGCCAGGCAGGGGCGTGGAGGATGGGCCAGGACCCACCCCTGTGCCCACTGCAGCCTCACAGCCCACAGTTCCTTTCAAGGTGCAGGAATTCGTGCGCTGGGGCCCTAGTATAGGGTAATAAGCAATAATAGTATATGATATAGTTTATAATTAAACCTTAAAACTAATTTTAAACTATTTTGTTATTTGAATAAAAATATGACTAGTAAAAAAGTAAAAATCCCTAGCCTATTTTTCAGGTCAATACTTCTACTTTGAGAATAATGGTAGACTTTTTTTGTGCTTCTAAAAACTTGTAAGTTATTCAGTTTTGTTTCAATGCTTGAAGATTGGTTCATTTGTATATTAGCATATTAGAATTATTCAACTAAAATTTGAAAATCAACAGGTCAGAGATTTGATCCATAAACTGCTTCTGTATTATACGTTTTAAAATACCAATTGATGGTATTTTTGTATTATCAAGTTATAAGAACACTGACACCAATGCGGAGGAATTTACTATTTTATTTCAAAATTCAGCCTTTTATGTTATAACCACAAAGTATTTAAAAACAGTAGTTTATAAGGATGCTATCACATTTTTATCACCTTTTCATAATCTGGTGGTTTCACAGCCTTTTGTTTTATGGATGCTTTTATAATTAATGGAATGGCTTTAAATAGTTTCCCATTCTTTCTTCCTCAGTTCATTTCTTTTTATCTTCCCACTGATAGTCTTTGGCAGCTCTTGAACAAATTCTACCTGTTGGTATCAAGGGAAGAAAATTGGCCCATAAGTTTTCATTTTTAGACAAAGTCAAATTATATGAACTCTAGGTGGAGAATAGAATTGGGATGAGATTTTGGTAACACCAAAAAGGGAGAAAAAGGGGTACTGTTGAGATTTTTCTTGACATTTAATATTTTACTACAAGTCTGATGATGAGCCAGATGACCCAAGAAATTTGATTTAAGAGGTTCATTTAATCTCAGGTTCTGATTCTTATCCGTGTCATTTGTTATAGTATGTTTGAGGAGAATGTTCATTAAAATAAAATAAGTTTTCCAGAACACTAAGCAAATATCATAGTTAGAATACCTACCTTTCTAGGATATTTGTAAGGCGCTGTAGTTTTTTTTACATGTTCCCGAATCTCCTGCTCCTGAGGGGTGATCAGGGCTGGCAGCCTCCTTTGGTGCCAGCAGTGGGTGTCAGCGGGGCTGTTGCCAGCAGTGCGTGCGAAAGGAGGCTGCCAGCCCTGATCACCCCTCAGGAGCAGGAGGTTTTTTAGTTCTTGGCCATGTGACTTGTAATTGGGGTTCAGAACAATAAAAGCCTTTACTACCTAAAATAAATAGTTGAAACACCAATAAGACCAACTGTGTTTATGCTTTAGTGTGCCCTGTTTACTTTCTCTGACTGGGGATCTGAGTGCTGGTGGAAGGCCAGGAGGTGTAACAGGTTTGATCCCAGTTCTGGGCTCTTCAGTCAGCCAGGTGGCTCTCAGACCTCCTGTTCTGTATCTAACACAAGAGAGTTTCTGGGGCCCCTGCTTTGTTTTGATCTACCCTTGAACCTTCTTATCTAACTGCATCTTGAACTCCACTTTCTTACCTGTCTCTGTTCTTGTAGAAAAGTTTCCTATTTCCCTGGCCGGTTTGGCTCAATGGATAGAGCCTCGGCCTGTGGACCAAACCCCAGCCCAGGCCCTGGTCGGGGCTCGTGTAGGAAGCAACCAGTCGATGCGTTTCTCTCACATCGATGTTTCTCCTTGTCTTTCTCTCTTTCATTCTCCCTAAAAATCAATGGGAAAATATCCTCAGGTGAGAATTAACCAAAAAATAAAAATAAACAAAAGTGTCCTGTTGCAAATGGCAATAGAGTGAGCACAGTCTCCAGGCTGATGGACCTAGCTTCTAGCCCCACCTTATGACAGTTTTCACTGGGCCTGCCTGATGCTTGTTAAAGGAACACTGCGTTGAGGCCATGCGCTCTATGCCACACACTTATGTTGGCACAAGGTTGTGAAGATTCCCACAGCCACTTTGCTATTGCTCCGGCCCACTTGCCTGACCCTGAGGAACAAGAGTAGATGTGGGGTGGCCTTGCTGTCTAATTGGTAGAACACAGGGAAGCTTCCATCACTCCACGCTCAAATCCTGTTCACAGTTCACCCTTCCTGAACGGTTTTGTAAAGCTCTGCCCAGAGGGTTTGGACCACCCTCCTGTGTAGGCACTTGAAGAGTGTATTGAGATTCTAAGTGTTACCCCAGCACTGCCTTCCCAAGAGGCAACTCGGTGAGTCAAATCGCAATGCACCCCCAAGTCCAGCCCCCAGCCAGCACGGCCCCAGGCGGTGCCTGCAGCTTTTGTGATGAAATATCCTGCACTGAACAGGCTGAGACCTTATCACAGGTAGGAGAGCGGAGTTCAAGACGTGAACAAGTTCCGCTTGAAGGTAAGCTGCCAGCGTTAGCTACCCACCATAGTCCGAGAGCAAATGGCGATGGAACATGAGCTGCTTGGAACAATAAGCCGCTCTGGGCAACCAGTTAGGAGAAATGATCATGGTTACTAATTTTATAACATTTTGTGAATACTTATTCAATTTTGTCTTTACCTGAACATTTCTAATTTAAATGTGCCATGGGGCAGTTGTGCAACGATGTGTGTATGTACGTGCATGTATATAGATTTATCCCATCCATATTTTGACATTTCTTAAAAATCATTTGTATTTATGCCTGGTCTGCTACTTTTATCAACATTTTTATGTTTTTTTAAAAAGTATCCTTACTGGCCCTGACTGGTGTGACTCGGTTGGTTGGGTTCATGTACCAAAAGGTTGCTTGCTGGTTCGGTCTCCAGTCGGCACAAGCCTGGGTTGTGGCTCGATCCTCGGTAGGGGGTGTGAAGGCAGCTGAGCTATGTTTCTCACATTGATCTTTCCCTTTCCCTCTTTCCTCTCTAAAATCAATTAAAAAATAACTTTTAAAAAATGTATCCTTGGTATAAGTGAATTGTTCACTGAGAGGTAAATTATATTTAGAACTAATGTTTGTAATTACTGATTTGCATACTGGTGACTTTTACACCTTGGATAAAACCTATCTTTTTAAGTCTTTATAAACCGTTACAGAAAATGATAAATTAATGAGGAAGAACCTGACCTGGTGAAGAGCACGGACCCAAATGTGACAACCTGGGTTCCCGTCATATTTTGTTGTATGATCCTGGCCAAGTTAGGACACCTCTCTGTGCCTCAGTTCCCTTCTCTAGGAAAATAAGATGTAGGGCTCACAGCAATACCTGGAACATACTAAGTCCTCAAAAACATTAGGTGTTAGTTATAGCAGGAGCACAAGATTTTTAGCCCTAAGTGTGCTTCGAAGTTTTCCTGAAAATACTATGCAAAACGTGTGTTTATAGGAAAAGTCTATGGTTGTACTATTCCGAATGGCGGCTACTAGTCACATACAGCTATTTACATTCCAATTAAAGTGGAAGGTAATAAAATTTCCTCAGTCGTACAAGGGTGGTGCAAATACAGAACAATTTGGTCACTTCATTGGCCCAGTGGCCCTCCAATTCCACAGGGCTGTGTGATCCAAAAAATTAGGAGCCCAGCAGCCTGGATAAACATTTCTCTGCCTTTTATTTCACGTTCCAACCAGCGTTAAACAGCATTTCACACTTAGATGTTCTCTTCAGAAATGACAGTGATAACAAAGCCATCCACCCCTTTGTCCCTGTTGGAAGTGGTGTTTTTTAAAGAAGCCTTGTGGAAAATACACATTTTTTAAAATTGTGAAAATGTAGCTAAATAGGCAAATTAAGCACTGACTGAAAATAAAAATTTGAAAGCAAAGTAATAGGCCTGGCTGGTGTGGTTAAGTGGTTAGAGCATTATGCTGTGCACCAAAGGGTTGTGGGTTTGATTCCCGATCAAGGGCATGTACCTGGGTTGCAGATTCAATCCTCACCCCAGTCAGGATGTGTGCAACTAATTGATTGCCTCTCTCACATCGCTATTTTTCTCTCTTTCTCTCCCCCTCTCCCTCCCTTCCTTACCTCTCTCCCTTACACTCTCTAAAAATCAATGAAAAAATATCCGTGGGTAAGAATTAAAAATAAATAAAAGCAAAGTAACCACATCAAATTACTAAAAGTTATTAAAATGTGAAAATCAACTGAGAGCGCACAAAACTATCTATACAGAAATTACATTAGGGAAATACTAATTTTAAACCAATCTGCTTTTGGACAGTTTACCCAAGAAAAATTAAGTTATAAAAATGTCAAAATATTAGCAAATAGTGTTAGGAATTTTAAAGCTAAAATATTGCAAAATAGATTAACAGTATGAAAATGCACATAGTAAGTTGCAAGACTATGGTAGCTGGATGAAAATGATCAATATTTTGGATACTGTTCTAAAGTCTTCATCTTATCTGTTCGGTAAATTCTTCTGGAACTTGCTACTCAGTGTGAGGCCTGGAGGACGAGGAGCACAGCCGGGACAGCCTGCCACCAAGAGGAACCCAGGATGCCTCCCCGCAGGAGGTGTGCGCTCACCCACACTGGGAAGTGGAACTGGTCAATCTTTCTCCCTCACTTGATCCCTGTGCGAGAAGTGGGGGGACCAAAACCCACTGTGTTGCCTTATCCTTTGGGATATGAGCTGACTCCCAAGCCAACCCAGTCCTAAAGGCTCAGCTGTCAAGTTAGCATCTGGGTGGACACAATGATGACAGGTTGGGGCAGGTTCAGGAGGAGCCAGACTCAAAACTCTTCTGGTGGAATTCAGCGGAAAGAGACAAACTTCCACCATCGCTCAATCTATTCGCTGCTCTTATCCATCTGGAATACTGGGAGTCTGCCTGGCAGAGGGCACCTGAACAGTGGCATGGAGCCTTTACCCACACTGCCAGGTGGCCAGCCCCATAGGAGTCAGTTGTCAGGACTCGTCTTTAGAGCTTATTTCCTGAACCTCTGCTCATTGACCTCTGCGGCCTGCTTCTGGCAGCCTCGGCTCCTGTCTCTGACCTTGTTCTCCTCGGCCACTGCGGGCCCGTGTGGTTCCCAGACCTCTGGGCACCAGTGTGTTCCTGTCCAGCTGACCTCCGACACCCTGCCTGGTGCAAGCTGGGCTGTTGGCATTCATGCCGTCTTTGTCCTGGCCATACATGGAGAGGGTTCAAATTCCTTATAGTATGTTTTGCGGTTTTATTCTGTAGCAATTCTTCCTGACCAACATATTTCTCTCTGACTTGCACAGTAAGTGAATGAATCATTTGGGCAATTCTGTTCCAATGAACTATTAAAGTGTGTGTCAGGCTGCGAGCACATTATAGAGTGGAGAGGAATTCCTTCTTTTACTTCTCCTCTGATGGTACCTGGACTGCTGACAGCAGCCGACTCCGCCACCGCAGGATGGTCCGCCAGGGCACTGTCCATCTCAAACGGTCCAATTTGGTAACTGGAGGGAAGACCTACAACAAGGGTTAGTAACGTGAGCAGCAGGTTCACCCAGGAACACTGATGACCAGTTCATGTGGACATATGCACAGCTGAGGAAATCACCTGGAGGATAATATGACATCATCCGATCTCCCAACAAACCAGAAATACCCGTCTTCATCCATGTAACCTCTGTCCCCAGTGATGTAGATACTGCCTCGGAGAGTTGAAGCTGTTTTTGTAGGATTATCCTGTGAAACAAATAGTATTTTGTTTAGTGAATGTGACTTTCTGTTCCGTTGAACTTGTGAGTGCTCAGGAGAAAGAAGCCTGGTACCTCTGAGAGGCCTTAGAATGAAGAGTAGCCAGCATGTGAAGTAAGGAAGGTGAACTACACTTACAAAGACCAGGCATGCTTCTACCACAGAATTCTGGAGGTAGATCGCAAAGTAAACACTGCAAGAGCTCGAGCTCAGAGAAGCAGGCTGCCTTTGGCTAAGTGGCTAATATCAAACACTGGTAGGAATGAGAGAAGGAACACTCAGTGTTCAAAGAAAGAACCAACACCTAATAATGCAAAGGACAGTCAGTGGTTTTTATGGTATATTGTCTGGTTTCACACGGAAATAGAATTGGTTCTGTAACTTGGGCAGGATGTGCTGCTAAATTATTTACAATCACCAGCGAGTAGAGCCTGGGCCTTGGGTGAGCTGGTGTAACCTTGCCCGCATGTGTGCAATGAGTAGGGGTGGGAATACATTTCTAAGGAGCTGGGAGCCTCCAGTAGGAGAAGTGCACTTACATTGCTCCCCATTCTCTATCCCTCTCACCCCTGCAAGAAGGGGGACCACTCACTGGATTCCAGAGAAAGGATGTGGTGTTGGAGGGCAGAGAGGCCCCGTGTGGAGTGAGAGGCACCTTCCCGTGGTGTGGCCCGGAGGCGCGGTCCAGCCTGGGGAGCCAGAGCCCTTCTCCAGCGAGCATGGAGGCGCTCTTCCAGTTCTCTGTCTTAGGACATGGGTCTCTCAAGAAAAGACCAAGTACCTGTCCGAGGTGTGCTTTGTGGCAGGTAGAGATCATGACCAAGGACTTTGGAGAAAGAAATAGAAAAGAAGATGTTACTCAATGAGCCTCTTACTACGTAATGAGTGAAAAGGCCAAGTGGTCGCTTAGGTGCAACTGGAAAGCCAATGCCTCCTTGTCCAGGGGGTAGAACATTGCCATTTGCATCTAAAATCTAGGCTAAAACAGGACAATTTAAGGGAATTCTTACTTAATGCCACCTCTTACTCTTTGCTTTACTTGTTTTGTTTTGATCTATTTCCATTTAAAAAATCCAAACAAATTTTAATACTTTAAATTCTTAATAGAAATGTACTTAAATTCTTATTGGAAAATATATAAAATGCAGGTTAGCAACATGTGAAAAAAAGAATAAAAGTTTTCTTTAATTCTACCATCCAATAATAATCACATTTTGGAAATATTTTTGGAGATAATATAGACATAGGAAAAAACAAGATCATTTTATAATGTATTTTTGCAGATTGCTTGTGTCATTTAGCAATATATCTTGTCTTTTCCTCTGAAATAGACATTCACTACTGCTTTTCAAACTCTGTGGGACAAACAACACCTGACTTCAGCAGCTCGATGTAAGGAACCAGCGGAAACTGGAGCCCTTTCAAGCCTTGCCCTCCGACCCTTCCCCAAGCCCCTGAGTAGGGAGCATTTATTGAGCACTTATTCTATGTACTAAAACCAAACGCTTTATGAACTGCAGATGACTTATGTCCTTACAATAGTTCTGCTTGGTTAGAACTACTGTGAAGCTCATTTTACACGAGGAGACTGAGGTGCAGAAGTTTAAGTGACAGCATGATTGCGCTGACTCAGAGTTCAGCACTCAGGCGCCCTTGCATCTACACTCTGGAATCTCTCCAGGAGCGCAGTCCAAAGTGGTTTTGTTTTGTTTTGTTTTGGCCTCACCCAAGGATATGTTTTAGAGAGAGGGAGGAGGGAGAGAAGGAGATAGAGCGAGAAACATTGATTGGGTGAGTCCCATACAAGCCCCAACCGGGATCGAACCACAACTTTCTGGTGTACGGGATGAAGCTTCAACCAAGTGAGCCACCCGACCAGGGCGTTTCCCAGGTTAACTGCTTATTTTTGTACCAGATTTGCTCTAAATGACTTTAGCTGTCCCAAATATGAACACTCGATGGCTTTCATATTCATCTACCAAGAACCTTTAAGCCTGAGAAGTGGCTTGTGTGAAAAAGGACAATTCTTAACTGGCACTTTCCAGAGGGAAGAGGGCGTATGTCCTCAATGGGAAACTTGAAAGGCAAAGGAATTGTAAATGTCAAGTCTTACCATTTAGTTCTTCTAAATAAAAAAAATATGGCTTCCCACCCAGTCATCTAAAGAAATACTTGGTTCCAGGGATGCAGGAGTTACTGACAGAAGGAGACATTTAGGAGTTGCACGTGCTCTGTAATGACCGGGGAAAGACAAAATGCTTCGTCTCTGGAGAGTTAAACAAGAACATTAAGAGCTTTGGGCCTTGAAGTTGCACGAACTTGATA
Organism: Murina feae; assembly: GCA_004026665.1. Lineage (NCBI taxonomy): Eukaryota > Metazoa > Chordata > Mammalia > Chiroptera > Vespertilionidae > Murina > Murina feae. Next base: position 4,904 of record PVJC01006889.1, on the reverse strand, counting down.
CCCAGCTGGCTGGGCCACATCCCCAGACACCAGAGTGTGGGTGTGATGCTCATAGCTGGTACCAGCTCACCAGACCCCACGCGCACAGCAGCCAGACCTGAGCTGCGAGGCATTCCCGCCTTTAGACAAGGTTCCCACAGCGAGTTAGAGGGGAGGAAGGGCCCAGCATCTCCTTTATAGAAACAGTGATGCCAGCAATCAGTGTCATCTAAACCTACCTGATCGCGAGAACTACCTACATGCTCGTTTCTGACGCAGGTTTCAGGCTCCCACCCTAAACCCACTGACCCGGGCGCTCCAGGGAAGGGGCTGGAAAATCGGGACTTTTAGCAAGTGCCCATGCGATTCTTATGCTCGAATAAGCTTGGGAAGCATTGGTCTAATCTACAGCCCTCCGTCAAGTTTGGTCTGAGCTGTCAGTTCATCCACTTAGTGTTTTTGTTGCTCCTGTTGTCTTTTACATAGCAGGGTAAGTTCCTTTGCTGTCCCTAGCATTGGCTGGGTTGACTTAAGAATAGTTCTAACCTGTACAAGGGCACTGGTGGGATATAGGATGCCACTCAGGGGTAAGGGGTAGAGATGGCAGAGGTTACAGGCCCGCCTGCAGGAAGAGGGAGAATGCTGCAGCCTCTCCTGCCCACCTGACTCTCCAGGGCACCTTACCCTCCCTCGCCAGGAGGGCAGTGTGGTGCTCGGCTGGAGCACAGACTGGACTAGATCGCTTGGGTTGAGTCCCAGCACCAGCAGCTGCTGTCTGACCTTTACCCTCTCTGGCCTCATCTGTAAAATGGTTGTAATATTACTCTGTCTTTCATGGGCTCCTGGAAATTAAACGGGTTAATATTTATAAAATACTCAGAATTACTCAGCACGAGTAACTGCTTTAAAAAAGAAAAGGGTGCTTCAGCAGCATATAGACTAAAATTGGAACAGAAAAAAAATGGAGACCAACAAACTAGCATTTCTAGTCCATTTCCATCTCTCCATGGGAGTTAAGATAGCATGAAATTATCACCCAAACTAGGGGTGTAGGGGAAGGGAGAAGTGGGGTGGGAACTGCTGGAGGTGTCTGCACAGCCTCAATGTCAAAAGCAGGTGAAGGCTTTCCCACTGAGCCAGGCTTAATTTTCATTCCCTTAAAATGTCCACAGATCAGCACCTAGTCAAGAAGAAAGGACAAAGGAACGTTACCAGTAACATAAAAATTACTCATTTATCCACCATGTTTTTGAGAACTTAGGAGGAACCGGGTTCAAAATAAAACAAATTCTCTGCACTCATGTCTATCTCATGAAGTACAGAGATGGACACTAAATAAAATATATATAATATAAAAGTTATAACACGGGATAAATTTATAACCACTACAATACCCATACTTATGAAAACATATTAGCATGATACTTATGTTGTTCCTATTTAATAAATTTGTCGATTTTAATCTATGTTTGGTATTTTCATTGTTGACCAGGTACGACATTCTTATAGTTTATAAGTTGATGCACTGTAAAAAGATACACTTTGAAAACATTCTTTCAGCTTTTCCCTTATCTCTTCCATCGTACCCCCCTTTCCTACATAATTACCACTTCTATTATTTTTTCATTTTCTTTAGAATTTCTTACTCCTATTTCTACAAGCTCTGTAGATGACCCTACAGTGTGCTTGTCATGGCAACTCAACATTCTCCATTTTGCGGGGCCTTGACTAAGTCAGTTCCCTGTTGTGTCCAGGGACGCCTTCTCCTAGCTCTAGTCGCTTTTTTCATTTAAGAACACTGTAGTGCCTTTGCCTTGATCGGTTATCTAGCGGTTTTCCTTAATGGATGGCTGTTTCTGTTACACAGCTCCAGGTCGTAATGGTAGGCTAGTTCAACAACTGTGTCTGTGTGGGGAAGCACGGGACGTGGTTGGAAAGTTTATAAGGAGGAAATTCCAAAAAGAGGAGTTGGCGGAAGGCGGCCACCCCTGACTCCTTGACCTTTCCAAACAAGCCTGTGCAGGTGCAGACCCTGGGGTGTTTACTGCAATCTTTATGCTTCATCTTTAGGTGTCCTTGCTTAAAGGACACTGCAGATACAGGTGCCCTCCCAATATTACTCTCCCTACCGATTGTATCTAAAAGTTAAACCTTACCTTCAAACTGCTGTTACAATAAAAGCCTAAAGAGGCAGGCGAGCAGGGCTGTCCGGTTCCTCTGGCCAGGCAGTCCCTGAGCCCTCTCTTTCACAGAAACGTGTCAGAGTAATCATTCAACCACACTCAGGGTCTGCTGGTCAGTCCTCGGCATGTCTGTTACTGGGCTATTTTTGCAACTAGCTTCCCTCAAGTTTTTAAAAAACTGCTCTGATCACTCCATTCCCTCCCTAGCTCTCAAACAGCCCTAGGTAGATAATGAACCCTTTGGTTTCTATGCATCAGACTATATGGGGCTCCAGCTCTGTCTGCCCAGGGAGGTTTGTACCGTCTCAGTCTGCCTGTATCCTTCGTAGATCTTCAGCCCTGTCCTGCCTCTCCACTGCTCAATCGCTTCAGGGCTGATGGGCTCCCCTGCGCTCACACAGCACTTTAAGCTTTTGAACTTAAAGCTTCTCAGAAGACAGGTCACAGATTAAATTTAGGAGGAAAAATGGGAGGAAATGAAAATTAAGATTATTTTAATGAAAAGCCAACATTAATTGTGTTTTATTTACTGTCTAAAGTTTTACATATGTCTCCTTTTTCCCCAATTGACCACCCCCAGGCAAGCCCCACCGCCCTAGTGCCTGTGTCCATTGGTTATGCTAATATGCATGCATACAAGTCCTTTGGTTGCTCTCTAAACACCCCCTCCCAGGCCATTTGTCTCTGGATCTATTCTTGTTCATTAGATTATGTTGATCATTATAGTCCACATATGAGTGAGATCACAACATTAATTGTGTTTTAGTTCTTAACTCCCTTCTCCAATCAAAATAAACCATTCTAACATCACAAAATGACCCCCACACACCAGTTTTTCTTTTTCTTTTCTCCCTTTAATTTGGGGGATGGGAAACATGATTTATTGCAAAAAATCCTTATGGAGGATACCACACATGGTAATCATATTTAACTAATATGTTAAATCAGGATTAAAAGTTTCCTACTTGTCTGAAATTGACTATGAAATATTTATACAATGGAATAGTACACAGCAGTAAAAAAACAACAAGGATATTCCTGGATGATGCTGTCCAATAGAGCTTTCTGTTACAATGGAAATTTCTCTCATCCTTGCTATCCACTTAGTATCCTCTAGCTCAGTATGGCTACTGATCACTTGAACCATGAAGAGTACAACTGAGGAACTGAATTTTATTTTTAAGTATAATTGGCATATAACATTAAATTAGTTTCAGGTGGACAATATAATGATTCAATATCTGTATATATTGTAAAATGATCACAATAAGATTAATTAATATCTGTCATCCTACATAGTTACAAGATTATTTTTGTTTGTCATAAAAATTTCAAGATTTACTCTCTTAGCAACTTCAAACATGCACTACGATATAATTTATAGTCTGGAATGAATTTTTAATTTAAAATTAAATTTTAAATACTTACATATGGCTAGTTGCACTACTTTGGACAGGCTGTACTGTTAGGGAAAAGGTGCAGCACTGTGTGCATGTTATAAAGAGGGGAAGAGCATGTGCCTGTTTGTGTACACATAGATTTCAGGGTGAAGGAGAAATGAGACTGAAGACAAGGTTCGGAGACTTTCAATATAGACTCTTTTATACCTACTAGGGGCCTGGTGCACAAAAATTTGTGCACTCGGGAGGTCCCTCATCCCGGCCTGTGCCCTCTCACAATCTGGGACCCCTTGGGGGATGTCTACCTACAGGCATGCCTGGCCAGCCTGGATGAGGGGCTGATGGCTGTTTGCAGGCTGGCCAAGCCCCCCACTGAGGACCCTCACCCCATTGGGGTGTGGCCAGGCTGGGTGAGGGGCTGAGGGCTGTTTTCAGGCTGCCCACAGTCCCTTCAGGGTTCGAGTCCCTACTGGGGTGCCTGGCAGCCTGGGTGCGGGGCTGAGGGCCGTTTTCAAGCTTTCAGGCTGCCTACAGCTCCCACTGACCCAACGTCCCAGCAAGGCTGGCTGGAAGCAGGTTTCTGGGGTTTATTTATCATCTATAATTGATACACTGTTGCTTTAAGTCGAGGCCTACGCAGGTAACGAAGGCTCCTGTTGGCTTCAGCTCCATGGCTTCTATATTGAAAGAATGTTGCCTTAGTAGAGGCCCAGTCGGCCTAGGCAGGCAGTTTCCTCCATGGCTGGTGCAACAGAAGCCTCCTGTTTGGTTCAGCTCTATGGCTTCTATAATTGCAACTATGTTGCTGTGAGCAGAGAGAGGTCCAGCTGGCCTAGGCAGACAGTTTACTCCTGGTGCAACGGAAGCCTGCTGTTTACTTTAGCTCTGTGGCTGCCGGCCTTTATCTTGGCTGGGTTAATTTGCATACAGCCGCTCTGATTGGCTGGTGGGCGTGGCTTAGACATTCCAGAGAAATGGTCAATTTCAATATCACGCTTTTATTAGATTACTAGGGGCCCGGTGCACAAAAATTTGTGCACTCAGGGTGGAGGGAGTCCCTCAGCCTGGCCTGTGCCCTCTCACAGTCTGGGACCCCTCAGTGGATGTCCTATGATGGCCCCAGTCTGCCAGGTGCCTTTTGTGTGTGTGTGTGTGTGTGTGTGTGTGTGTGGCCACTGGGGACCTGCCCCCAGCTGCATCTGAGGCTCAGAGAAGTCCTCCTGTGTGTGTCTACCTGCTGGGGACCTGCCACCAGGCACACTGTGGAGGCTTGGAGCAGGCACCCCCTCTATGTTGATCTCTCAGACTCTTGCCCTCCCCTGCATGTTGCTCTCTTTTTTGA
>PVJC01006888.1:0-53348 GCA_004026665.1 Murina feae | reverse complement strand
TGACCACGAGGCGGGGTTTTCCCTGCTTTCTGGTGGCTGGAGGAAGATGGGCAGTAGGCAAGCTTGGGAGGCAGGCCGCACCCAGCCCTGGCCACGCTCAAAAAAGAGAACAACATGCAGGGGAGGGCAAGAGTCTGAGAGATCAACATAGAGGGGGTGCCTGCTCCAAGCCTCCACAGTGTGCCTGGGGACAGGCCCCTAGCAGGTAGACACACACAGGAGGACTGCTCCAAGCCTCAGATGCGGCTGGGGGCAGGTCCCCAGTGGCCACACACACACATACACTCACACACACACAGAAGGCGCCTGGCAGACTGGGGCCATCATAGGACATCCACTGAGGGGTCCCAGACTGTGAGAGGGCACAGGCCAGGCTGAGGGACTCCCTCTACCCCGAGTGCACAAATTTTTGTGCACCGGGCCCCTAGTATGTAAATAAACCAGAAAAGTCCTCTGTGGGCTCTGCCCTGACCACTTCCTCTACCCTATGGCTCCCAGTTACATCTGAGTTCTGTCTCTTTCCTTCCCTTCTCTCCAAGAGCTTGAGATGGTCCACCCAGCAGAGAAGGACAAAGCACTTTGCCAATCTGGTCTGCTACATCTGCCAGATCTGTCCAAAGAGCTGTCTTTCTAACCAAGATTCTGCCTATCTCAATGGCTTTATGTTTTCTCTTGCTAAGCACTATTCATTCTGTGGGTCAGTTATATTGTCCCAGAGAACTCCTGTGGCCATTTCCTGTTCCCTGTCATCCTATCTTTTTATAGTTCTTCTAGCTACTGTGTTATTTGAAGTGGAGCAATGGATGGGAAGGTAACATGTCTTTTCCTCCCATTCCAGTGGGAACCACTGTGGCCCTACTATGGTTTAACCTGTTGTCTGTGCTTTGGAAACAGACAGAAACACACAAACACCGTGTCAGTCAAGGAAGGAGAGCACAGCCCTCTGCTCTGCCTGTGCCCACCACGGAGACAGCTCTCAGGTCAAAGTCCCCACGAGAGGCGCAGCACAGGCCAGAGTGAGAAGCACACGAAGAGCCAAAGAGGTGGATTGAGGGCCTGGGATTTATTGAGAGACAACAGGGGAGTTGGGTCCAGTGATGTGAAGTGGGTGATGCTCCGCAGAATAAGAACTCCCAAAAGCAGGGCATGTGAGCGCTTTCTGTTCCCTGCTAACGGGAGGGCTGGTCTCTGAGGAGCACCTGGAGTTGGCTGGGACTCTCAAGAAAGACAGACAAGGCTGCAGCTGGGGGCTCAGCCAGGCGGGGGCGTCCCTGAGCCACGTGGCCTGCACTTCCCACTGAGCAGCCTGCCTGGTGTGCCCACTGCACTGTTACTGCCCAGGAGCCCCTGGGGGAGCAGCAGGCGGGGCTCAGGATCGACACAGGGATGGGTCTCCCCGGGAGCCCTGCAGTGAGAGGTCTCAGGAGTCTCCCCTGCCAGGCACAGGGCTCGGCTGTTCCCAGAACCCCGTCAAAGCCCCAAAAGGAGGGGCGAGGAGGGTCCGTGTCCTGGGGCTGCTGCTCTGATGACTACAGACTGGCTTCAACCAACAGGAACATGTGCTCTCCCCCTTCTGGGGCCAGAATCTGAAATCAGGGTGTCGGGGCCTGAGCTCCCTCGGAGGGCTCCAGGGGAGGGTCCTTCCTGCCTCTTCAGCTTCTGGGGGCTCCTGGCCACATCCCTTCCATCTCCACGTGGCCCCACCCTCTTGTTCATGTGCCCACTCTCAGGTGATCACGTGGCCCTACCCCCTTGTTTACATGCCCAATTATGGTTGATCATGTGGCCCTGAGCCCTTGTTCATGTGATCACTCCTGCATGTGATCACTCCTGCATGGCCCCACCCTCTTGAGACCTTGGATGGTCTCTGTTTCAGTGGTGCCACCTCTCTGGTTGGCTGTCTGCCTGCTCTCACACCTGACAACAGTGTCTCTGCCAAAGTCCTTCCAGAAAATTTGCATGTGTCCTCTCTTTCCTGCTGGTACTGTGACAGTGGGATTGAAAAGGAGACAGGAGAGTAGTGGCCCAGCCAAAGTCCATGCCTGAGGTTCAGAGGGGTCTGTGCTGTCCCTGGGAGTCTGGGGGAGGGGAGGTTGGTGAGGTGGGGGTGCTGAGCCAGGAGCAGAAAGCCCTCAGGGCAAGTGGGGCACACACACAATCACCCCACACTCCTGTGAGGAGCAGCTGTGGTCCATTGTACAGGTGAGGCTAATGCAGCACAGACAAGTTGAGCGACTTCCTCGAGGGCACACAGCATTAAAGGGCAGAGCGGAAAATGAAACCCTGGGCTGCCCACAGCCTGTGTCTCTTTTACCTGTGACCTTCGGGTAAGTGGCCCCTCACACTGTAGCCATTTGCTCTGATGGGCTTCACCCTTCACCCCATCACCCCTCCTCCTCCTGCAGTGAACAGGGGTCCAGTAATTGCACAAGTGCCTCTGGGCGGCTGCACTGTTTGTCCCGCGGTCCCTCACCCTCACCGTCACCAGAACCTGACTCTAACCCAACCCTGACCCTGACCCTGACCCCCTACCATGACCATCTAATCCTAAACCTAATCCTCTAACCCTAAAACCTAGCCATAATCCTAACCACTAACCCTAACCCTAGCCCTAACTCTAACCCTAGCCCTAGCGCTAGACCTGACCTTGACCCTAAGCCTAACCCTAAGCCTGACACTAAGCCTGACCCTAATCCTGACCCTACCCCTAAGCCTAACCTTAAGCCTAACCCTAACCCTAATCCTAACCCCTAACCCAAACCCCTAACACCTAACCCTAACCCCTAAACCTGAACCCTAACCCCAACCTCAGTCTTAACCCAACCCTAACCCAAACCCCAACTCTAACCCCAACCCTCACCCTCACCCTAACCCTCACCCTGACGCTGACCCATAACTCTGGGTTATGGTCAAAGTCAGGGTCAGGTTAAGTGTTCTGTATTGGGGGTAGTTTCCTTTTTTAAAAAAGTTGTACATGTATGTAATTTTTATGTTTTAAGAAAAAGCAGGCTTTTTAGATTTGTAAATATGTATATATTAAAAAACAAAGAAAAACACATCCGTGTTTACTGAGACTTCTCAGTCTTCAGAGATAATCAGCACCCCTGAGTTTGCCTGTAAATCAGGACTTTTATAGCATTAAGAGCCTGGGCTTCAGAGTAAGAAACCTACGAGCTCTTTTTTTCCTCCCAATATTTTATTGTAAACATTTTTAGTCACACGTCAGTCAGTCTCGGTGTGCCCCCTATGCAGCATCCATGATTAACAGTTTGCTATTGTTGTTGACTGTATATATGTGCAATGGTTCTCAACCTTCTGGCCTTTAATACAGTTCCTCCTGTTGTGGTGACCCCCAACCATAAAATTATTTCCGTTGCTACTTCATAACTGTAATGTTGCTACTGTTATGAACTGTAATGTAAATACCTGATATGCAGGATGGTCTTAGGCGACCGACCTCTGTGAAAGGGTCATTTGACCGCCAAAGGGGTCGCGACCCACAGGTTGAGAACTGCTGCCATATGTGTATCCACTGCTCTACTCATCACCCCAATTTATTTTTTAGATATTTCGATGTAAATTGCCCACATGAATCTCCTTCCCCCCTAAATATTTCCATATGCATCACATGCAAACTGCACTTTTGAATATTTAAATGATGAAAGAATGGTCACACCATAAGAGGCCACACACTGCATATTAGACTGGGCAAGGGGCGGCTTAGAAAGAGCTGGGGTTTGGGGAACTTCAAAAAACTAATTAGATTTTGTTTTCCACTTTGGTCCAGACTTCACGAAGAAAGAACAGGGAAGCACCCACACCTCGGGCCCAAATCTGCAGTTAAATCAAAGTGAAATGGTACCTGGACACTGCTACTGCTGCGAGCATTTCTCAGAGGAGCTGGTGTCCCAAACCAAGGCTCTGGCCACGGGCTCTAAGCCTTTCGCTCTAGGGAAGAGAGCGCCAGCCACGCACCCTTTCAAGCCTTAAGGTACAGTTGTGGCTGTTTTCCTACCGATATCTGCTTGTTGATTTCCTTGAACGTTCTCGGTCTTTCCAAGTGTTGTTTTAACTACAGACACATCTTCCCAAGCAGCCCATGAGGGCTTCCATGTCACTTAGGGTATTGGTGTGTCCACCTGACCTGGGAGGTTAGTTCTTGTCTCCAGGGTCATCCTAACAGGTTAGAAAGCCATGCAACCTCCTTGCCAGACTGATGGGTCCGCCTTCCAGCGTTTTCTCCTAAACTAGAGGGAACATGGGCCCCTCTTGGATGACCGTGCCCAGTGGGCACTGCCCCGATCGCACTGAAGAACTGCCAACACCCAAGCAGCCCAGGTTCTTTGCTGTGAAGGCCCCATTCCAGGTCCCACAGGACTGCAGCTTCTGGGTGCTGGGTCCTCACTGGGGAGCATGGCGCTCACACACACTTCCCCAGAGCTTGTGTTCCCATGGCAGTGTCAACATAAAATTCTAAAGTTTAAAACTGCCCAAAATTTCTGGAATAAATTACTAGTTAAAAGGTCATTAGAACATCCGCCACAAAAATTAGAAGATCACCAGATTTAATTATTTTCCTGCCTGTCCAGGAGGCCCCTCCCCCACTGGAATCCAAAGGAGGTGCCTGGCCTGAAATAACGCTTGATTCCCGGGTGTCTGCAGGTGGGGCTCCGTTAAGAAAAATGGAAATCAAAGGGGAAAAGCAGTTTATATGTCTTTTTAAGCCTATCTGTTCTAACGCACATTCTCACATTTTTTCCTATTTAAAATTTAAGAATAAGTTAACACCTAAATCCACTACCACACCAGTGCTGGCTGGGTCCTGAGATGCAGCCCCCATAGGGCACGCATCAGCCCCTCCATCCCAAGCACCCTTTGCCCTCACCATGCGCCAGCTTGACGAACAGAAGTCAGCTTCCCTAAGCTCAGCGTGTGGCCACGTCAGCCCCTCAGGAGAGGAGCCGGCACCTGGACACTGCTCCCCGGGCCTCTCCCGCCTCAGACATCAGCCAGAGTCACCAGATCACTGCCCCTCAGCTCTCAGCCTGCGTTAGCCCTCGAGGACCAGTGAAGGCCCCACAGGGGAAGCTGGGTGAGTCTCTGCTTAATTCTTTTTCCAGGTGAAACTCCTTCCCAGCCCCTAAGATAAACGTAGCAGGAATTCTTTTTTTTTAAATCCTCAGAATCCTTTTATTTTTTACTTTTATTGATTTCAAAGAGGAAGGGAGAGGGAGAGATGGAAACATCAATGATGAGAGAGAGTCATTGATGGGCTGCCTCCTGCAAGCCCCCTACTGGGGACTAATCCCGCAACCCGGGCATGTGCACTGAATGGGAATCGAACCCTGACCTCCTGGTTCATAGGTCAACACTCAACCACTGAGCCACACCAGCTGGGCTGGTACTTTTCATTTTTGACTCATGTTATCCGTGATGAGTACCTGATGGGAGAAATTTTACTGAACTAATTAATTCCAAATTTGGGCATTTTTCCTATTATCACCACACTAGAGGCCCAGTGCATGAAATGCGTGCACTGGGAAGGGGGTGTCCCTCAGCCTGGCCTGCACCCTCTCATAGTCTGGGAGCCCTTGGGGGATGTCAGTTGAACATCCTCAGTGCTGCCATGGAGGCGGGAGAAGCTCCTGCCACCACCGCTGCATTCACCAGCCACGAGCCCAGCTTCTGGGTGAGCAGCACTCTCCATGTGGGAGCACACTGACCACCAGGGGGCAGCTCCTGCACTGAGCAGGACTGGGCCGAAAGGGGCGCTCTGACATCCCCCAGGGGTTCCAAATTGCAAGAAGGCACAGGCCAGACCAAGGGACCTCACCAATGGACGATCACTGGGCTGGGGAGGGACGCGGGAGGTTGGCCAGCCAGGGAGAGATCCTGGGAGGGCCCCAGGGTGTGTCTGGCGCATCTCATTCAGTCCCAATTGGCCATACCCCAGCAGCAAGCTAACCTACCGGTCAGAGTGTCTGCCCCTGGTTGTCAGTGCTCGTCCTAGCAAGCAGTCAAGTGACCTTAGCATATCATTAGCATATTATGCTTTGATTGGTCGAACAGATGAACGGATCACTGTACTCTTAGTATATTAGGCTTTTATTATAAAGGCTTAATAGGATGTGAATATATACGATATATTTCCCCTCCTTCATTTTGTGCTGTTCCACTTGCTTCTGATCATTTGTGTGTGCGCGTGCGTGCGCCTGTGAGAATGAGGAGAGAAGCGAGAGGTCAGAGATTTTTGGAAATGGATTTGTGTCTTTTTCAGGCTTTTACATTATGACTTACAAATGAAAAATCTTCAGGGAGATGATGGTATCTAACAAGGTGATGACTTCAGCGATACTTGGTGTCCTTCAAATCAGAACAGGCAGAAAGTTACCTGACTTAAAAGGTCACAAGCAACACAGTTAATGCTGATGCCTATGTGCAAATCCAGATGTTGAGAACCCATAGCCCTAAATAGAAACGTAGTCCCATTCTGTCTCAGGTTCCTCAGCATTGTGCCTAGATGAGGAATGTCATGAGAAATGGAAACAGGCATCCTAAGATGAAAACGAATACGAATTGAAGGGGCATATACAAATTATCAGACGAAGGCTGGGAAATTCAGGAATATAATCTCTTAAGATATTTATTGTAATCTCCAAAAATTAAAACAAGATAGATCCAAAGAACTAAAACCACTTTCCATACAGAATTCACATACAAATTTAATACCTAATAGAGCACATACCATTTTTACAATTAATTTCAGTAAAGACAACTGAAACTTCACAATGTGAATATACTTTGTAGCTTTGAACAGACAGGAGCCCCTGTGGACAGGTGGGGGGCTGCGTGCCGAGCAGCAGTTTCCAACCAAATGCCACGCCCGCTGGAGGAAAGCACGGAGTTGTTGCTAAGATTTGCTCAGGACACGTTCCAAGCGCCCCTAGGAGCCGGTGCCATCTCAGAGGGGTTTATCTGTGCACCCCAACACCCTGTGGCACAGGGAACTCTGGGCGCCGCTGCGGGTGACGGTGGAGGGAACAACCCTTGTGGTCTGGCACCTGGGAACGATGTCAACGTTTCTAATGTGGCTTCAGAACGATGGGTGCTCCGTGGCCACGTCGGGGGCTGCCCAGCACAGGGAGTGACGGTGCTGCAGCCTGTCTTCCTCTCCAGACAGAAAGAGGCAAATGGGGGAGGGATGGGCTTCAGAGGCCGGTTGGCTGTGAGAACGATGACGTACAGCTGCCGGCTGGCATCTTTCTGTTCATGAAGATCACATGTCCCCGTCCTGCTATGTGTTGGGCACAATCTCCTCAGGTCAGATTCCCTCCGGGGTCACATCCGACGTCTTCCATGGAGTCCTTCCCTCCCATCTGGCAGACCCCACTCCCTGTGCTCCCACTCCTGCCCTGACTGTGCATCTAGATAGCGTCCTGCTCCCACCTCCCCCTTCAGTCACTAAGCGGAGAGCTGGGCACATGGGAATCAGCAGCTGGGCAATGACTGACGAAACATTAACACACACTCTTAGCTATGACTCTAATGTTGGCCACCTGCTTTCACTTTTCTTTCCTTCATTTGGCACAGAGCCATCACTAACCCCCGACTCCCTCAGTGGGTTTGAGAGCTGAGTACAAGTGTCTGGCTGTCCCAAGTGAGCCAGGCTCACATCCCAGTGGGTGCCCAGAGCCATCGGACAGGACTGGCAGGTCCTCATGGGTGATGGCCTGGTCGAGGGAGGAGCAGAGGTGCCGGTGACCACGCCGTCTAGACACGGTTCTGTGTCCTTCCGAGTAAGGACTCACTGTTCGAGGTGTCACAAGGTCCTTTGCTGAGTGAATGAGAAGGCAAACACGATTTTAAGACAAACAATGTGCCTAAAAACTGGATGGCTGAGAGGAGTTCCAGGTCGTTGCCCTCCTAAACGTCACAAACATAAACCGTCCAAGTGTGTGGGACCGGCCGCCAGGCCTCATGGCTGGACTCCACGCAGCGCACTCCAGGCCACGCTGTGGGGCCGACAGGGCTGAGGGGTCACGGGAGGCTTTGCGACACCGAAGTGATGGAGGGAACCTGGCTTTTCCGTCTCCACATCCCTGGTGCAGACAACTGAGAATCGAACTGAATGTAACATCAGCTACAAGCTAAAAAGATACAAATATTTTAGGATTCCTGGGGTTGACAGTGTTAGACTTGCAAACAAAATACAAGATTGAGTTACAATAAATATACATACAAATACAAGAGTGAAAATTCTTAGTAGACAGAACACGCGATCAACATTTCTGAGAATAAAAATGACTTTTTCTTATGTGCATGTATTTTCTTAGGTAGCTAAGTTGGCCTCTTAAAAAAGGCTAAAGGAGAATTCTGAATTAACAAGAAAATTACTATATAAGCTAACAGCCATTCTGTCTAAAAAACAAAACCCACAATTCTAAAAGGCAAAACGGACATATATTTGCAGGTACTAAACGTTTGGTCTTTAGGAAATAAAGAAGTTTGAGGTAGCACAGAGGAGCTTCACACGACACGGTAAGGTACTGACTGTAAGCACACGCTAGGCACACGCTAGACACACACGGCTACAGGAGATCATCTGAGTAAGTCACACGCCACCCACGGCACTTCGCACATTCATTGTAACTCACTCTCACGCGTTTATATACACTGAATAAGTCATTAAATATTGCACTTACTGGCCCATGAACCCTCAATTCTGAGGTGTTGAAAATAGAAAAAAAATTTATTTTTGTAACATATTTCATGCAACATTTAAGACATTTCAGTTCCACAAACACCATTAATAGTTGTACATGTGGACAGTCCAACACATCTGACATTGACGACATATTCACAGGAACACGGAGAGCTTCTGTTCAGCACACATCCCAGGGACGGTGGGACAACGCGCGGAAACCACCCGAACGGCGCAGAGAACCCAGGCGGACGCAGGCCATGCTCACCTCCCTGAAAGGCCGGGGCCTGCGGCTCGCACCGCACAGCATTAGGAACGCAGTCTGAACCACAGCGACCCCGGCCACCAAAAACATGGATATGGAAAGTTTTCATTAAGATATAAAGTCACAGCCAACTCTCAATTGTCCAGAGTGAAGGGATGGATGAACTCAGGCAAATGAAATACAAGGTAAAGCCCCGCCTCGCTCAGCAAGTGATGCCCAGGATGCCGCAGGGCAATGTGGATGGAGGGAGGGGGCACCTGAATGTCACCTCCAACTTGCGCTTTAACTCGTGCGGTGACACACACCCAGCAGGTGTGGGGAGCTGCACACAGAAAGCTTGATTTGCCCACAGACAGATCGTCTGGTCTCAACGCTTGAGCCCTAGCATACTTTCTGAAATAATGTATTTTGTCTAGAATGTTTGCAAAATGTGTGCTCACTCTATCCTCTTTTTAATGGGAATCCATTATGTGCACAAACATCCAAACCAGTGCGAAGAACCTGTTTTATGTACCGATTTAAACAGGAGTGAGTGACCGTTGGAGTGTAGCGAAAGCTCCCTTTTTTCTGGCCCTGAAAGAGCACTGAATATAGGCATTCCCCTTCATAAAAGGTGTGTGCATGTGTGTGCATGTGCCTCCACATGTGTCTCTGTGTGTGCATATGCCCACGTGTGTGCATGTGGGAGAGGCAACACTGTGTTTTTGACCCAAATACAAATATTTTCATCTACCAAAGAGAAATCCTATTTGACTGGAGTGTTGAGCATTTCTGTAAAGGTTTTCGAGAGAAACGGCATTTATTTATGAGACACCAATATGTCTCCCCATAACATAAGGGCTTGGCCCTTAGGGGAGGCTGCACTTCTGGCCCCTGGCGCCTTGGGTGCACTGCAGGGATCCTGGGGCTTTTTTCTGGTCATCAACTTCATCTTGTACTCAATCTGTTTCACTTCATTCCAGAACATAGAACAGGTTCATGTCTTTGACTGGCTTTGGTCAAAATTCACCTAAAATAGAAAGAACTCTAACAAGCTGACCCTAATGGTCAGCTCAGCAGCAAGACTCCCCGTTTCCTGGTGAGCTGTGGGGTGCAGCTGCTGTCCTGGTGAGCTGTGGGGTGCAGCTGCTGTCCTGGTGAGCTGTGGGGTGCAGGCGCTGTCCTGGTGAGCTGTGGGGTGCAGGCGCTGTCCTGGTGAGCTGTGGGGTGCAGGCGCTGTCCTGGTGAGCTGTGGGGTGCAGCTGCTGTCCTGGTGAGCTGTGGGGTGCAGCTGCTGTCCTGGTGAGCTGTGGGGTGCAGGTGCTGTGCACAGAGGAGCGAAGCTGCCACAGCTGTGGGGCTGCAGCTCCCGGCCACTGGAAAGGCCGTGAGCACGCTGACAGAGTACAGGGGAGAGTCCTGGAGCCACACATGCACTTACAGGGCCGGTTCTTCAGAGTCACAGGCCAGCTCCCAGGATGGAGCATCTCAATACGATGTGAAACTCTGAGTAAACAGTTTGGTCTAGAAGGGTTTCAGTCATGCCTTCAAGGTTATCTGCTTTCCACATGCGGCTGCTCCCTCAGCCCTGAGAGCCTGGTGGAGTCTGGACACGTTTCTAATAGAGTCCCCAGGGCCTGCAGGATGCACCAGGCAGCAGAAGGACGCGTGGGGACCCTGAGGAGGAGCCTGGAGACTGAAAGGTCACAGAGGAGAGGAGCTCCTGCCCCGAGTGAGCCTCCTCAGAGGCCGTGGGTGACGCCTGGACTTCCCACTTAGGACTCAACTTCACCCCTTCCACACCCACCCACAGCCCAGAGGCTGAGGTCCAGGTCTGCTCTGTGGATGACTATTTGCTAAAACAACTTGAGCCCAGTTTCCATTACCTTAGGAACAAAGGAAACGCCCCCCAACCAGAGCACTCGCAGTATTTACTCAGCTCCGTCAAGGGTTGCCTCTGAGTGTAATGGGGGTTGGGAGGTGATCGGTGTCTAGAGGAAGGAAATCCAGTTGAAACACTCACTGAACAGCATCAAGGAAACAGGTGCATGGCTGCCATTCCCAAGCTAAATGGCACCTGCTGCGGAGTCTTCATCTTTGAATGGGCACTTAGTGAGGCCGTTAGTAACAATGACCTCTGGCTGTTGAGGAGAAGGTAGGAGGTGTGTGTGCATGCATGTATGTGCACATGCATACATGTGTGTGCACGCACATGTGTGCATGTGTGTATGTTTGTGTGCATGGGGAGGGGGGCATACACAGCTAAAGGCTGAAAACCCTTGGACAACAGGGTGATAACTTATGAGTCATAGAACTTGGTGTCATACACAGACCTCCCTTAGTTGACCCTGGGCTGGATCCCTTTTTGCCAAATTGGACTTTACAAGGAGGCTCCCTCCATGAGGTCAGGAGCACGCATGCTCCCCACACGCATCACAGGAGACACACCGAGCCATTCACTCCAGCTCCATGGGATCCTTCCTGCAAAGTTCTCCCTCCATGAAACCCACACCAAGGTGGGAGTTTCCAAAGGGGAAGCCCCGGGTCCCTCCTCTGCGGTGGGAAAACGGAGTTTACGGACGCTCCCCGCAGGAGCTTGGCCGTGGTCTGGTCACCCCAACGATCCCTATGCAGCCGTTGGTCTCCAGCATCTGAGGTGCGTGCCTGTCCCTGCCCACAGCTGCCCGATACAGTCGCACCAGTACTTGCACAGGAAGATTCCCTACTTTAGGAAAGTGGAAAAACATCTTCAATACGCGCCCCAAAACAGGGGTGAGCCCACCTCAGGCGGCTGTCCTCGTCTGGCGCCTCCTGCCTCCCGCTGTCCGCCTGGGGCGGGGACAGGCCACCCCGTGAGTCGGAGCAGCTGCTGGGTCGTGTTGCCCACAGGGTCCTGGGGCATGGGGGGGGGCTAACAGCTTCCCTCCTTCCTCTCATGTCTGGTGGGTCTTGAGTGACGGAGGCAGGGGTGAGGCTCACGGGGTAAGGGGGTGGAGAAGGGGGGCCACGCTTGAGAAGATGAACAGCTGATGGAAAATGGGAGAGAGGAAGTGGTTTCTTCCCCAACCTGGGTCCATGGGGATCCTGTTTAGATGACTTCTGATCAGGGGAAACGCGGGCATCGGGGAGCTTCGATCTTTGCCCGGGTCTGCACCAGAGGTCCGGCGCTGGTGCCCGTTATGGAGCTCCCGTGTGTGACAGGACAGTGTGTGTAATGGGGCAGGTGCATGCTATGGAGGTAGTGTGTGTTAGGGGTGATTGCATGCTATGGGGGTGATTGCATGTTATGGGGGTAGTGTGTGTTAGAGGGTGACTGCATGTTATGGGGACTAGTGTATGTTATGGGGGTGATTGCATGTTATGGGGGTAGTATATGTTATGGAGACTAGCATGTATTATGGGGGTGACTGCATGTTATGGGGATTATTGCATGTTATGGGGCAGTGTGTGTTAGGGGGGTGACTGCATGTTATGAGGGTGATTGTATGTTATGGGGGTTATTGAATGTTATGGGGGTTATTGCATGTTATGGGGGTAGTGTGTGTTAGCGGGTGATTGTATGTTATGGGGACTAGTGTATGTTATGGGGGTGATTGCATGTTATGGGGGTAGTATATGTTATGGAGACTAGCATGTATTATGGGGGTGACTGCATGTTATGGGATCTATTGTGTGTTATGAGGGCTAATGGGTGTCATGGGGCCTGTGGGGTGTCATGGGGGTAATGCGTGTTTATAGGAATAGTGTGTGTTATGGGGGAAGTGCATGTTGGGGGCTAGCTAGTGAAGTGATAGAGGAGCTCATTCTACAGCTACTCACATCCTTGCTGTCAGCACACCTGCTGCACAACCTTCAGTGGAATCCTCCCGGCGGCAGGGCCCCCCAATGCCCAGTGTGTTGGGGAGCGTCAGTGGAAAGAGCTGTCCTGGTGAGGATGCCCCTCATGTGAACACCTAAGCTACAGTCAGGTCACCTCAGGCTCAGCCAGGCCAATGCCCGTCTCTTAGGATCTTGCAAGGGCCTTAAATAGTATTTCCATTTCTTCATAGCTGGTGGTTGCCCAGTTACTAACACTGAAAATGACACACATTTCCTGTGCAGTAACCTGCCCTGAAAACGGGTAATTTACGCAGAAAATATGAGTCCTGTGCCCACCTGGTTTTCAATTAAAAGCAAACAAGGTATTCCGAGATCTCCCGTCTCCCCTCCCAACACATGCAACGCCTTGTTACCATCCCCTCCAGGGACCAGCGGAATTCGAAGCCAGGGCACAGAAGTCAGCAGAAGTGCATTTGTAGCCTGAGGACCAGCAGTAGCCCAGTCTGAGAAGAAATCTGGCACATAAAGACCCTAGAAGACACAGAACAGATCACATGCAAATACCAGCTGTGGGTGTGCGGAGTCTCACGGATTTAAGATCACATATTGCCACATTTCCACTCGGAGTTGCCCAAGAATTCAGTGTGTGGCACAGCCACCGACACACAGCTCTCCCTCCGTCTCTCTGCGGCAGTGCATGCAGGCTGCCGGCCTTCCGTGGATGCTGCTGGCTGGTGGCCGGGCCCCGCTGGCCCTAGGGGTTAGCAGCCACAGCCAGGCTGCGGCGGGGGAGGCGTCTCCGTGAGCCTCGCGCTCTGCTTCGCAGCGGTGGCGGCCTGATCCGTGTCTAGACTCTCTGACATTTTGTCGCAGATGACGTCCACCAGGCGCTCGAACGTCTGCTTGACGTTAATGTTGTCCTTGGCGCTTGTTTCAAAAAACTCAAACCCTGCAAGGAACACAGGAAGCAGAGCCTGTCATCCTGCCAGAAGGAAGGGAACTTGGGTGTGGTTAGGACAGCAACGGTGGGGGGGGGGGGGGGGGGGGGGGGGGGGGGGGCTAAGGGAGACGTGCTGCCATTTCCACAAACCCTGGGCTCCGTGACGCTCAGGCGCTGGTTCTCTGTTGGTTCACCTGTGCTCCCAGCGAGGCCGCACAGACGGAAGGAGCCCTCAGCCAGGTCAGGAGGCGACACTCAGGATCCTCTACATGAAATGTGTCTTTCCTTCTTTCCCCAACCCTGGCCACCGTGGAACCTTGTAAACCTTTTCTAGCACTGATGTTATTTGACATTTTCTTCTTTCCCCATTTTGGATTCTACCAAAATAATTACTTTTCATAGTTTTTCCATGAATTCGAAGCTTAGATTTCCTGTGTAGTCTGCTGCACCAACTTGGTCCAGCTCTCAGTCTGTGTCTCCAGTAGAGGGTTGGGGGCGGGGGGAGGATGTGTAGGGGGGCAGCTTGGTGAACAGCCACCAGGGGGCACTACCGTGTCACTGAGTTCCCTGGAGCTGCTGTGCCTCCTGCAGGAAATGCTTGAGTGGGAGTACCCTAACACCCCTCCAGGGCTTTGCCCAGCTTGCAGCTCTTGGGGGCAATGTTTCCACAGTTTGGCCATCTATCGGCAGCAATGTTCTTACAACATCTAGGCAAGGACCCTGAGAAATTTCAAATGAGCTGCTAGAATGGCAAGTATAAAAATGCAGTGCGTTTCCCACTTTTAGGATGTGTGATGGCACCTGGGCCCAGGCGGCTTTGCATGCTGCTCCAGACACGAGCTAATCTCTCCATTCACACCCTTCACCCCCTCTCCCCCTGCTGGGCTTGCCAATCATTGCTCTGGTCCATTTGGGGACAGTGATTTGGGGTGTACTGGGTTAAATACAGAAACACGTTCCTAATCTAGTCTGCATTTTACCCTATAAATCCTTGGTTACATCTGGCCCCACCTCAGATGAGCCACGGATTCAGAATGATTAAATCCCATGGTTTCACCCCAGCTCCTGAGGCTGAGGATACAGAATGGACTAACATTTGCATCCATGTCAGAATCCCTCTGACATCTCAGAACCACTTACTTCTTCCGTGGTATTGAAGGGTAGAGAACAAAGCCATTTTCATGCATCCGAATGTCTAACTGGGTGATAATACTGTATACTCAGATGGCTCATCTGAACTTGAACCGCACAGGCTATTCTGTGTCCATGATTAAGTCTCTGTGACCAAGGGTAGGACTTGAGCTGAAGGACCCTGAGTAGAGCCAGGGTTTGTGAGATAGGGGTGGACACCTCAAACCCTCCTTGGCTGGTGTTTCTCTTACATTCTGCATTTCTTTACAGAGAGTAGAAAGAGTTCTATGCCTGTGCAGTCCACAGGGCCCAATGGTTCTCGTGTCAGATTTGGATTTCAATAGGCAAGTGTGGGCCCAAGAACTACCCCTGGTGTGGAGATGGCAGGTGGACTGGCCTTCATGGGGGTTCCCAGTGCTCACATGGCTGCTTCCTGTCACGGACGCCAAGACTCATTCAGGAAGCCAGAGTCCCTGCCTGAGACTTTGGAGAAAACGATCTCTCCGTTCAGCACATGGTCTCAGCTGCTGGTTCACTTCTCTCGTCTCTTCTGTCCACACGTCCTTCCTCATCAGCATGACTCCAGCAGCACTGACCCCAGGGGCATCAGAAGGATTTGGCATCAGGACAGCCCAGCGCCACACAGTCTTGGTCCGATGTGACCACTTTCATCTGCTGCAGGTGCACACTCTGAGGTCAATTACAAGGGTCCTTGGCTCCCCAGGACCTTGACCTACTCTAACCTGGAACTGGGGTGGTGAGCAGGAGGTGTCCCGGGTGGAGAATGCCCAGGTGGAGAACACGTATGGTAACAGCCCTGCATGTATCCAGCCTGGCTGGAGGGGTCACCCCATGACATAGTCTGAGGGTTGGATTATCAGGCCATGCTGTTCAAGGGTCAACTGTGAAAAGCTCTGAAAACCAGGCTTCCCCTCACTAGCCAGAGATGCCATTTGTCATAAAATTGGGAATTCGGGATAAAAACCAACACGTGTGCAACTTCCGCTTGTAATTGGATTCAGGGCAACTGTGTGTAAAACTGCAATAACTGCTCCTCCTCCAGGTGAAATCTGTGCCTTCAGTCCATCCCCATGTGTCAGGCCACTCACACCCACACCTGTGTGCCTGGGTGTTCCAGCTCCTGCACTAAACCAGAGCCACAGATGCAGACACCTCAGCCTCTCCTCTAAGTCCTGTGATGGGTGTAACCTCCCAATCAAATGGCCTTGTTCTTAGAAACCTTTAACTTCCAGCATCACTGGGAAACCAGCACTTCAGTCAATGTGTTCAGAAAACAGAGACTTTAAAAAAAATTTTTTTTAATTGATTTCAGAGAGGAAAGAAGAGGGAAAGAGAGAAACATCAATGATGAGAGAATCACTGATCGGCTGCCTCCTGCATACCCCCTAGTGGGGATCGAGCCTGCAACCCAGGCATATGCCCTTGACCGGAATCGAACCTGGGACCCTTCAGTCCACAGGCCAACACTCTATCCACTGAGCCACACCAGCTAGAGCCAGAGACTTTTTTACAAAACTTTGAAGAGCCCAGCTGGTGTGACTCAGCTGGCTGAGCGTGGACCTGGGCACTAGGAGGTCGCTGGTTCTGTGCCGGGTCAGGGCTACATGCTCGGGTTTCGGACTTAATCTCCAGTACTGGCTGTGCAGGAGGCAGTTTCTCTCACCAATGTTTCTATCTCTCTCCCCCTCTCTCTTCTTCTTTTTCTGAAAATCAATAAAGCATTTGTAAAATCCATTGCATTTCTATACACCAATAATGAACTATCAGAAAGATAAGTTAAGAAAACAATCCTACGTACTGTGGCATGAAGAAGAATAAACTATCTAGGAGTAAATTTAACCAGGAGGTGAAAGACCTGTACGCTGAAAAGTGTAAGACGACGCCATTAAAGAAGATACAAGTAAATGGAAAGGGATTTTATGCTCATGGATTAGAATAATTAAAATGTCCATACTACTACCCAAAGCAATCTACAGATTTAATGCAATTCCTGTTTTAAAAATCCAATGGCACTGCTCACAAAAATAGAACCAACGATCCTAAAATTTGTATAGAACCACAAAAACACCCTGAATCGCCAAAGAAACCCTGAGCAAGAAGAACAAAGCTGGAAGCACCACACTCCATGAATTCACACTATTTTACAAAGCTATAGTCATCAAAATAGCATGCTACTGGCATAAGAACAGACCCATAAATCAATGAAACAAAACAGAGAACCCAAAATAAATCTCTCCACACATGGGCCATTAATTTATGACACAAGAGCCAGGAACCACAAGAACACGTCCTCCAAAGTGATGCTGGGTGACCTGGATGCCATTCCAGAGAATGGGCCTGGAATGCTACCTTAGCCCACAAAGAAAGGAGCTCAACACGGGTGACCCTACTGTGAGACCCAGCCCATGACACCCTGGAGGACACGGGGTAAGCTCCTTGACACTGGCCTTGACACTAGGATGCAATGCAACAAAAGCAAGAACAAAAACCAACACAATCTAAACAAAACAAGTGGGACTGCATCAAACTAAAAAGCTTCTGCACAGCAAGAGAAATCATAAAATGGAAAAGCAATTTACCGAATGGAGG
Source organism: Murina feae (assembly GCA_004026665.1). Taxonomy (NCBI): domain Eukaryota; kingdom Metazoa; phylum Chordata; class Mammalia; order Chiroptera; family Vespertilionidae; genus Murina; species Murina feae. The sequence goes on along the minus strand of PVJC01006888.1, from coordinate 35,903 downwards.
CAAATATTTCCAAATATACCTGATAAGGGCTTAATATTCAAAATATGTAAAGAGCTCATACAACTCAATAGCAAAAAATCCAATTAAAAATGGACAGGGGATCTGAACAGATATGTTTCCAAAGAGGACGCACAGATGGCCAGTAGGTCCAGGAAAGATGCTCAAAGCCAATGGTCACGGGGAAATGCAAGTGAAACCACAGGAGATGTGCCTCACAGTCAGGACAGGCAGCGAGCACCACATAACGGACACGTAGGAAGTGTCGCGAGGATGTGGGGCAGGGAGCCCTTGTGCAGAGCCTGTTTCTCATGGAGTACACAGTTGGACAGCCCAGTTTGCTTCTGTGAGGGGCTTGGATTCTCATGATGCCTGAGTGGGGGGGATCCACACACCCCAGAGAGTGGGCAGGTTCCCATGGCCAGGCTGACCATGTCCCCCAGCCCATCCCCCCATGCAGCTGGCCTCAGGGACTTCCAGCTCTCCTCCTCGTCTGGTGCCACTTACCAAGCTGTTCCCCCAAACGCCGGCCCCGCTCCACTGAGATGACACGCTCGTCCTCCATGTCACACTTGTTCCCCACCAGGATCACCTGGGCGTTATCCCAAGAGTAGGTTTTGATCTGAGTTGACCTAAAATAAAAAGAACAGGCAAAAAAGCGATCAGAAGAAAGAGGAACAGCACAAAATGAAGGAGGAGCAATATATCCCACATTGAGCTAACAGTAAAAAAGGCCCAAATTTGGAATTACTTAGTCCAGTAAAGCATCACCCATCAGAACTCATCAGGAACAACGAGTCAAAAATGAAAGTACCATCCTGGCCAGCTGGCTCAGTAGTTGAGCGTCAACCTATGAACCAGGAGGTCAGGGTTCGATTCCTGGTCAGGGCACACGCCCAGGTTGTGGGTTCAATCCCCAGTGTGGGGTGTGCAGGAGGCGGCCCATCAATGATTCTCTCATTATTGATGGTTCTATTTCTCTCTCACACTCCCCTCCTCTCTGAAAGCAATGAAAATGTGTTTTCAAAATGAAAGCACCAGAGGTGCTGTGTGAAGGATTCTTCTGCATTTGATGAGCTGACATTACGACGATTCCTTCCTTTCTCCACACCCACCTTCACAGCTGGAGTGCCCACTGGCCTATGTGCCTGGACAGTCTCTGCTTTAAGAGAAAAAGTCTGTTTTAGGAGAAAAAGTCCCATTTTCTGAGAAACCCCTCAGTTCCAGGAAATCCATCACACAGAACCTGTCAACTGAGCCTAGAAATGGGGAAGTAACAGTAATCTTTAAAATCAATTATAAGAACTAAGAGTCATTTTAAAGATAAAAATGCCAGGTTGGCCCTGGCCAGTTTGGCTCAGTGGATAGAGCATCGGCCTGCGGACTGAAAGGTCCCAGGTTTGATTCCAGTCAAGAGCATGTACCTTGGTTGCAGGTACAACCCCAGTAGGAGGTGTGCAGGAGGCAGCTGATTGATGTTTCTCTCTCATCAATGTTTCTAACTCTCTATCCCTCCTCCCTTCCTCTCTGTAAAAAAAATCAATAAAAATTTTTAGAAAAATGCCAGGTTGATCAATATCAAAATTATAGCACAATGGGCTGGTGCTTTAATTGACTATAAACAGGGAAACCTAGAATTCAGAATAAATTTCCATGTGACCAACTTTTGATTTTAACTTGGATAATAATTACAACAGGCAATATTTGCAGGTGCTACTCTAACCAGTTTATATTTGTTGCGTTAATTAAACCTTAGAGTAACTCAGGGGGAGCGGGTTCCACCCCCACTTCACAGCTGAGGAAAGTGAGGTCTGGGAGGGTGAACTACTTGTCCGAGATGATCACTCAGGTGAGAGGCAGGTCCACAGCCCCATCCCCCACCAGGCACAGGTGGTGGGCAGGGGGTTCCGCAGACCTTCAGAGCTCGGCTGTCACAGGAGCAGGTCTTCAATCTCCCTTTGTGAGGGCGGCGACAAGACTCAGGCGGGAGATGTATCTCGCACTGAGTGGTCAGGAGAGAGTGGACACATCGAAAAGCAAAATACTTGATGAAAGTTTACAGAAAAAGATCTGCAAAGTGTGAAGAACGGAAGCTTGGGAGTGTCCTTACCAGCGAGTTCCAGATGCTTCAGGATTATTATTATTTTTTTTTTAATTAGATGAATATTTAATCTTGGAATGCAAAGGGCTTTTTAAGCATAAAAAAGGAGGCTTGACAACATACAAATGTACAACTAAAATGTCAAAAATATTACATGCAAAATTAAAAGACAACCAGCAAAATAGGAAACTTGAGGTACTATTATTATATTGTAAAAAATATTTAATATATGTTTACTAAATTATGTATTTGACTAAATGTTACTCATCTGAAATCATGAGGGAAAAACAAAGCCAATAATTATATATATATATATATATATATATATATATATATATATATGCTTCAGGATTATTAAACGGAAAATAGCAATGAGCTCCCTCAGCTTGCGGAGAAGAAAAGCAAACAGCTCCAGCCTTGGAGGGAGGCGCACCAGGAAGGGGTGCTTGGGGCAGGCGGGTTTGACTCAGGGCACCCGGCTCCAGCGCAACTTTCACATGAGATGGAACCTTCTGATGAATGTGATCTTGGCTCCATCTGAGGGGGACAATCCGGGGACGTGAGCTTCCTAATTCTGGTGCCTGAGGTAACGCACCCTTTTAGCGACAGCGAGACGCAGCTCATGCCCATAACCAGGAGCAGAGAGCATTCTCAACAGTGCTTTCCTCTCATCTCCGCTGTGCGGGTCCATGAAAAATGGTGGATTTCGGTGAGCTGAGGTGTAAAATAGATCCTGCACACAGAGAGACCTGAACTCACAAGCGCTCACATCGTGTTACAATGAAATCCCACAGTTCTTTCCAGGAGCGCAGACTGAAATGGGCGCCTCAGGGATGTTAAGTGGGTCTTGGGAGCCACAGCCTGGGCATCCCCGAGTTCCCAGAGAAGGCTGTCCTTGGGCCCCAGCAGGGGTCAGTCACCCTGCGTGAGGAGGGGTGGCCGAGGTCAGGGACGGGCTTTCCGAGTCGGAGGACCCGTGCTTGTGCGATCGGCCTCCCCTGACCTCAGCAAACCCACCCCACGCCCGTCATGTTGACACAACTCTCACCACGTTCGTGGAGTGCTCACTTCTGCCATGAGACCTTCTCAGCGCCTCAGGGTCTGGGCTCCTGCAGGACTGCCCAGTGTGCACACGTCCCCGTCCCCCACCCCCGGGAAGGGGGTGAAGGTGTGCTCCGCCGTGAGGAAGAAAACCAACGTGCAGCGACAGGGACATCAACCTGTGTTCCTCAGCCTCGCGGCCTCACAGCGAGGCTCCCACCCACCGGGGCTGCGGTGGGCAGGGTGGGCTCAAGAGGTCATCCCAACTTCCTGACTCGCAAGCATCTCTTCACAGACAGAGTCTCAGTCCCAGGTGAGGCCATTCTTCCTCCCAAACCAGATCGACGCATCCTGACCCCTACCATCTAAATAATGATGCATTTTTTCACTAGAGAATCTCAGATCTTGTCTCCCGTTCAAGTCCTGAGACTGAAGTCCTTCCCAGGAAAAATCTGCCCAGACCGAACGGTGTGCCTATTGGGATGGGAGCAGGCACTCCGCTCCTGCGTGTGTCCATGTGTTCACTGTCTTCTGTAAAACTACCCTGCGTGGGGGATGCTCTCAATCCCTTCATTAGGGGCCACCTTACTTCTCTGTTGGACATGGACACACAGGTACGGAACATGGCTGCCACCACATGCCGTCGTGCGAGTGAGATGATGATTTATTTCCCAGTCGCTGCAGCAGCTCCTTCGGGATTTACTTTAAACTCAACAAGATTAATGGGATCAGAAACAAGATGCTGGTCACCATGGTTACTCAGCAACTGGCAATTAAGGCCGACCCTGCCAGGTCCGCTCACAGTCATTAAAAATCTGTTGTCATTTAGCAAAACTCAGAACGCAATGATTGATCAGAGTCCATTCCTCCTGTGCTGGGCGGCAGTCACTCCAGGGGCCCAGCCTGTGCTCCTGAGCATGTCCAGCTGCTCATGAGGCCCAACCCAGTGTCCACGATGGGTCTCATGGCCAAGAACTGGCGGCCTCTGCACGTCTAATGGGGCTGTGTGCGGGATGTGAGGCTCTGGGAGCTGCCCTCCCGCCCCCCCACCCCACCCCACCCCGGGGGACAGGCCTCCGAGGAGCCGTCCCGCCCTGGGAGCTCCCCGTCCACACACCCCCTTCCCTCGTTCTCACAGCTCACTGCTCCGTGGACTCCAGATTCCTGAGGGAGTTTCCAGCCTCCTGCTGCTCGCCACACAGGACTGGCCCCTCAAGTTACGTTTTCAATAATCCAGTCAGTTACTTAGTCAATGTTTTTGGCCCTTGGAGAGCTGAACAACGACTCCCACTGAGAACATCCCCTCAGAACCTCCCAGACATGATCCTAGGGGTGGCAACAGTCTGAGTGGTCTGGCTGTGCCCTGGCTGGGACCTGGCACCTCTGCCCCCTCCAGGGGAGCTGCCCGTTTCTCACCCGCAGGAACGAGCCCGGCCTCAGAAGGCAGCTGGCTGGTGGCCCTGAGTCCCACTGGCCCTGACACACATGCTGCGTCTCTACCTGAGCCACGGGATTTCTCAACCAACTGGGGGACGATGTAGGGCCAAAATCCACCCGAAGTAAAACACACAGGACCACGCTGTTCATCTTCATGGGCTGTTTGCACAGCTGGGCCATGAAGATCAGTCTGCAAAACCTAGAAGTGCAAACGGCTAAGAAGCTCCATGAGAGACACTTCCCCAGAGGGTTGAGATTAACACATGAGAGTCCAGTTCCGTCCGACGAGACTAGAACTGCCAGGGTTAGAGCTCTCGTTGCCCCAAGCCAGGTCTCCTCAGGACGCCCGGGCGGCGGTTCCAGTCCTGGGGCTGGGGCCCAGGGGCAGTGGTTCAGGTGCCAGGCACTGCTGCGGAGACTTGCCGCCCGGCCTCGTCCAGGGCAGGCCAGGCCTCAGTGTCTGCAGACACCAGGCACACAGACCTCTCTGCTCCTCACAGCCACCTGGCCCGCAGGAATTCTCTCCCTTAAAGACAGTCAGGTGAGGCGAGCAGACAGGGTGGAGTCCCCCAGTGCCAGTCTGTGTGGGGCTTGCCTCACGCTGAGGAGAGGACCCTGCTGGGTTGTGAGCAGGGCCAGCAGCCTCTGGCCCCTCAGACGAGCTCCGCCCACCATCCAGCCCTTCCTGCCTGTCTCTGCCCTCCCCAGGGCCCTGACTCCATTGGTTACCAATTGAGGAAACTTTTTTTAAAGACAACCTTTTCTTCTGGCTTAAGGAAATTTTCCCTAAAATAAGCTCTTTTATCCAGCTACATACAAATAGTTGTTGTTCTGTGATTTGCTCATAAAAAGGAGTGTTTTGACATTTTGACATCTGCATCTGATGGGCTGCAACCACAGGACCCTGTCAGACTGGCCTTATCACTACGTTTCACTTCAGGGCAACAAAACTGACTTGGGAAGCCAACAGGTGTCCTCACGACGGGTGTGGCCATGGCAGGTGAGCACCACTCTGGTCAGCCTTTAGGAACGTTTTCTAAAATGTGCTCTTCCACAAGAAATACAATGCTGTATTATTCGAAACTCTATATTCAATCCATCATTTTTAGCATCTAGTTTTCTGTGTTTTATAATGTGCATTATAGGCTGGCACAATAGTATGTGCTTATTATTTATAAATAAACTAGGGGCCCGGTGCACAAAAATTTGTGTCCCTTAGCCCGGCCTGTGCCCTCTCGAAGTCTGGGACCCCTCAGGGGATGTCCACCTGCTGGCGTGCCTGGCCAGCCTGGGTGAGGGGCTGATGGTTGTTTGCAGGCTGGCTAAGCCCCCCACCCCATGGGGGTTGGCCAGCCTGGGTGAGGGGCTAAGGACCATTTTCAGGCTGCCCACAGCTCCCATTGACCCAACGTCCCAGCGAGGCTGGCTGGACTCAGGTTTCTGGGGTTTATTTATCTTCTATAATTGAAACACTGTTGCTTTGAATGGAGGCCTAGGCAGGCAAGGAAGCCTCCCGTTTGCTTCATCTCTGTGGCTTCTATAATTGAAACATTGTTGCCTTGAGCAGAGGCCCAGCCAGCCTAGGCAGACACTGGTGCAACGGAAGCCTCCTGTTTGCTCTAGCTCTGTGGCTGCCAGCTGCCATCTTGGCTGGGTTAATTTGCATACTGCCACTCTGATTGGCTGGAGGGCATGGCTTGGCTGGTGGGCGTTGCTTAGGTGTCTCAGAGTGAGGGTCAATTTGCATATTACTCTTTTATTAGATTAGATAACTTTATAATAGAGAATCTGGTCAGTCTTTGTCCCCAGGTCCTAGGAGATAACCTCTAAACCCTTGCTATTTCCAAAGTGACCTGAGTGTGTGTTATTCATGATGGGTCTCCAAAGCATACCTGATGGTTTATGCTAATGATGACCCACCTGATGAATTAATGCTAATGAGATGACTCACCTGATAGTCAATGCTAATGAAATCAGAATTGGGGAGGGGTGATCATGCCAGGAAGACCAATCATGTGACCAGATGGTTGGCACTCTGAGTCTCGTGAAGCCAGGCTGTCTTCTTAGGAGGAGGTCAGCCTGGGGCAATGGTGCAACTAGTCACTCTTCGTAGTGAAGCCCCATGAAGGTTGGGCATCAGACCTGGGGGAACCCTCCTGGTTGGCAACATCTCCCTGAGGACCGCCAGGCCCCCACCTGGACCCTCTCGATCTCACTGTCACCACCACTCCCTTTGGCTGGTTCTGAGTCATATCCTTTTGTTCTATTGAAATAAACCAGAATGGTAAGGACAGCACTTTCCTGAATTCTGTAGGTCATCCTAGTGAATTGTCAAAAGTGTTCATGGAAAACCCTGCAGTTATGGGCAGGGGGTCAGGAGTGAGGGGCCCTGGGGACCCACATGTGTAACTCAGGTCTGAAGGGAGGGGTCAGGACCAGCCGTGGAGGACTGCACAGTTCAGCCCCACTGGCTCTGGCAGGCACATACTTTGTGATTACCCACACCTTGTCATTGTTATGAGGATTGAAAGCCTTTGGGAACCACTGAGCTCACCACTCAGGCCCTGCGACCTCTCTTCCCTCACTGCCACCCACTGGGGGTTGCTTTGGGAAGTAAAAGGATCCTAAAAATCTGTGATATTTATAGATCAAAATTAGGTCACAGGACACAACACACTAAGAGGGAGCTGTGAGTCCAGGATGGCCAAGGGCACGGGGACCGTGGCAGTTGTGGGGCTGCGTGGAGTGCGTGACTCTCGCCCGGGGTTTGGAAATGGGGGTACAGAAGGGACAGCCAAGTGGCAACAGCACGGCTTTGTCTGAATCTAACAGAGTCCCATGCCTACGCCGTGACCATCTTCTCTGGCGACAAGAGAGGACCCTCCCGTGACAAACGCGCTATTTCTAATTTCCTCTTTTGAATCGTCTCCTTCAATGTCTATTTATTTATGTGGGAGGGGTATACAGGGGTGTGGTTTATGACTGGTCACTGGACAACTGCCTTAATGAATGGAACTGCAAAGGTGCTGTTCCTCCCTCGGGGAAGGAACCACAGGACTCGGAGCCCCCACCAGGGCCAGGACCCCACACTGGGTGGGCCCTATCAGGTGAGAATCAGGAGAGCAGGTGGGGCTGCACTGTGTAGCCCTGTGATGCGGCCTCTCCGCTCACCTCTCAGGGCTGCTGCAGAGCGCACCCCCTTGCTGCCTGCTGGGTGATAGAAGGTGGGCCCAGCACCTGCGTGGGGACTGAACTCGCTCACTGTGGGCAGCAGTCTGGACAGAGATGCCATGGACAGTGACCTGAACGCACCCATGAGGATCCAGGCAGCCACACGCGAGGGGCCATTTCAAAGCCCAGGCTGCTCTCTACAGGGATCCTCCTTCCTGCAGGTTCACCTGATGCAGCGGCACCACCACGCCGCCCGAGGGCCACAAGGAGCGCCGGGGCCTGAGAACGTGCTCTCTTCACAGTGAGTGTCATCGTTGTCCCTCAAGACCGCCTCCCCCCCCCGCCCCCCCCCCGCAAGACAGGCAGCTAATTGAACAGGGAAGAAGGTCTATTAGAATGGAGAGACCCCGAGGGAGTCCCAGGAGAAAATGCCGGTATTTGCAATAATGTGACACAAAACCGCACTGACCAAGTCTGTTTAGAGAGCGGGGGACACAGAACGAGCAGCAACATGTGTAGAAAACGCCTCTGACCTTCGCCTTCCCCACGGCCTCGTGAGGTCGGGCAGAGCCGCAGGATGCACTCTCCGCCTTGGCTTCCTGCCTTCGGAACACAGCGAGACAGGAGGCACCCGCCGCGATGGGAGCTCAGGAGCGCTGGGCATGCAGGGCTGAGGCGGGTGAGACTGCCCTTGGTGCGGGAGACCCCGAGTCCCGGTGGGCAAGAGGCACCTCTGATTTGGGACTCAGGGCACTGACCCTGGCCCGGCCCACTCGGTGTTAATGAACTCAAGGACTTTCTGATCCCCCAAAGCTGGAACTAAACCGGCTCTTCCGCAGAGAACCTGCCGTCAGCCCTGAGGGCTGGACTCGGGCAGGGCTGCCAGCTGCCTGTCCCTCCACCAGCTGCCCGTTCCTCTCTGGAGCTGGCGACCAGGCGGGGCCATCAGAGGTGGGAGTCCGTGTGCACCACCCGGCCACACAAGGTCTCAGATGTGCAATGCAGCTGAGTCAGAATGGGCTCTGGGTTACCCTTCCCTCAGTCCCAGACTTTTGAAACGTTTCAATTTAAAGAAAACCTGCATCAACATGGCAGATCTGGGAAGGGAGCAGCAAGCGTGTAAGGGAGGGCCCTGATGGGAAACCACAGATTCATGGGCACGCGCCCTGGCAGCAGCTAGCTGCCATATGGGGTCCCTCCCACTGAAGCCCACGAGCCCGCTGTTCCAATACAGCTTTACTCACAAAGCCAGTGGGGCCGGCTGGGCGCCGAGGCTCATGAGACCAAGGTCCAGGCTCCAGCCCGGATGGCAGACAGTGACCACCCGCCATGCACTGTGTTTTAGAATCGCAGTGATGGGACAGGCCCAACAGAGCCAGGGGGACAGGACGCCAGGCACTGAGGGACCGCGTGGAGGACACCACCACGATCGGTCCCACTCGGGGCACTGCTGGCGTGTGGCTGCCCTAGAGGACACATGTGACAACATGCTACCCCGTGGGCAGCTGCCAAGGGGGAGCAGCTGAGGAGGCCTCGCTGGGGGGCACCAGCCACTCACCAGTCCTGCACGGCATTGAAGGACTCGCTGTTGGTGATGTCGTACATCAGGATGAAGCCCATGGCCCCGCGGTAGTAAGCCGTGGTGATGGTCCGGTACCGCTCCTGGCCCGCAGTGTCCTGGAACGAACAGGACAGACTCTGAGAACCAGGCCAGGCCTCCTTGAACGCGGTGAGACCCCCAACAGGCCCAACAGAATCCAGCTGCACCAGCCACGCATAGCTACCATCTGCCTCAGTCATGTCTTTCCAAGTCATTTCATGGGTTAGGTCTGCAAATTATGAAAAACTGGGTTTTTTTGCAAAGATTCAGTTCAAAGCACCTTCTCCATGGTTCACTCCCAGCGGCCGCAGAAAATGAAATGAAAGGACGGTTACACGTCCAAGTCCGTGGCGTTCTGTGCAGGTGCAGGCAGGAGGTCGCGGTGCCTTTGTGTGACTAAGTGTGTCATGGGGGCACGCTTATGGGAAGGTCTCTGTGTGAACAAGCAAGCGCTGGCTCTCGGTTTATTCTGCTGTAAAGTGAGGTCAGACTCCTGCTCTGTGCAGATGTGGGCCTCAGACAACCTGGAGCTCCTGCCCCTATGAGCCCAGCTGCTCTGGAGGGTTAAGGACATGGAGCGTGTGGACCTGGCACACACCCAGTGGGAGGCAGACAGCCCCACAGATGCAGGGCCCAGGCCACAGGGGAGAGGGCCTGGGAGAGCGGAGTCTGGGTGTCAAGGGCCTGTGTCCTGTAGCTTGAGACACTGCTGCCCCCTCAGCAGTACACAGGGCCTGGGACACCCATGGTCCCCTTCACCCCCATTCAGGCCCAGACTCCCTCCACAGACTCTGGTGCTTCGAACCCAGTTTGTGTGGAAGTGCGATCTGCCTGCGGCCTTCTCCCCTTCTCCTTCATACTCAGTGGGCTCCCCAGTTACCCCAGCACTCAAGAGGCCTGAAGGGAAAGCTAGTGCGTCCAATGCCCCACAAATAGGGTCCTTGTCATCAGAGTGAAGCCAGCACCTCCTGGTCTCCCTGTGGGGATGGCTCGCCTCTTCCCCTCCCGCTGGGATGCTGCCTCACCCTGGGCTAGCAGAGGGGTCTCGGGGCTCCTCACAACGCCCCTGATAGGAGTGGTGCAGGCTGCTTGCCCTGCAGGTTCAGAGAAGGGGGTCACGCCGGACTGAAGAGATCTGCACATGATCTGGGGGGGCCAGCAGGTGTGAAGCGGGAGCTGACGACCAGCTGAGGATGTGGCCGTCACAGCACCTGCGAGGCCACGGTGGCCGGGGATCGGGCGGCCCTGATTAGGGGTGTGTACTGGATAATGTTAGGGAAATAAGGCTCCAGAGGTCAGAGGAGCACAGAGCATGGAACCCAGAAGAGCAACGATAAAGCAATCCTGTGTGGGAGTTTTCAGAACCCGCCAAGGGCAGGAAGACAAGCACGGGCTCCATCCCATGGCGATCTGGCAGCTCCTCAGATACAGAAAAGCCCTGCAAGTAAAATGGATGCAACCGAGTGACAAACTGGGAGCGCATTCGCACTGCGTCGGAGACCAAGGGAGATATCGCTAACGTACTAAGTGTTAGATTAGGCTAAATGTTCTCGCTTTAAACTTTCACAAACAGGTTCATAAATAGCTAATTACTTTCTAAGAGTTGAATCCCAAGTATAATGACAGAAAGGCAATACTGCACAGCTTCACACCTATATACAAGCGACCTAGTCTTTAGCAAACATTCTTTGAACTGCTCTTGGTATTTTTATATAATAGAGAAAAATGGATATCATAAACTGCATGTAATTGGGACAAATACACAAAAGTATTTGGCAGAAAGAAGACAATCTTGAACAAATTCTCAAAGACTATGCTTGGGAACAAGGTATAGTGGAGACTGGGGGGTATATTTTAGCTCATTAGGGAACAGAACCCTCATAACAACTCATTCTGTCTTAAAACTCCCACAGCGACGTGAGTCCAGATTCCCAGTTACCTATCAATTCCCTTTTCTGTGAACTACCTTCTCCTCCAGGAAACAGACCCTCTGTCTTAAACCCCCACAGCGATGTGAGTCCAGATTCCCCAGTTGTCTATCAACCCCTTTTTCTACTGTGAATTAACCTTCTTCTTCTCCAGGAAAAAGATCTTCTGGCAGCGACTGAGCAGCTTCCTTACAGGCAAGGACCGCCCCCTCCCTGCCCCGCCCTCTGCACAGCATCTGCACCCCAGCCTCAGAGAAACCCGGTGCCCTCTCTCCCGCAGGCCCGTCCTCATTGGGCCTAGAGTCTTGTGTGGGACGATGACGTCACCTCTTCCTCCTGACCTCTTCCCTGTGGCTCCCCTCAAAGACGTTAATTTTATTTTTCTTTTTTAAAATATATTTTATTGACTTTTTACAGAGAGGAAGGGGGAGGGATAGACAGTTAGAAACATGGATGAGAGAGAAACATCGATCAGCTGCCTCCTGCATGCCTCCCCCTGGGGATGTGCCCGCAACCAAGGTACATGCCCTTGACTGGAATCGAACCCGGGACCCTTGAGTCTGCAAGCCAACACTCCATCCACTGAGCCCAACCAGTCAGGGCAAAGATGATAATTTTATTTTGACAGTAAAGAACCAGCCCCAGTGTCATAAGCACACCAATTCCGCACGGAGCACACGGAGGCTTTGCAGGGCAAAATCAGGACTGCAATGTTACAGGGACCCACAGGGCACAGAGCCACCATGCTTCGCAGTTTAACGCGAGAGGGAGGAGGACACATACGGTGTTCAGGAATGAATCGAAGCTTTTAGAAGCTCCGAAGGCCCGGCAGGGGCAGGGGCAGGGCCCTTATTTGTCGTAAACCCAGAAACACCATCCAACTAACTGGAGTCGCTGTCACAGGGAAAGTTCTGGGGAGAATGAGCAACGCACTGAGCAGGGGAGTGAGTGAGAAATGCAGAGAATTCCCTCCAAGGGCAGGAGAGGACAATGGAGCTGGTAACAGACAACGCTGGCCTGCAATTGGTATTGAAATCATTTCAGGGTGACGGGCTCATTAGCTTTCCTCTCCTGTGACCTCAGGGAGAAAGCAGCTTCACTGCATCAACCATTTACTGATGAGGGCGGAGGTGATATTAGAAGGAAAAGAACAATTCGCACTGGCAACTGCCCTCATGTAACCACAGGGCGGTGGGAGGTGAGTGAACGGTCCTCCCCCTCCTTTGCCTTTGCCGGAAGTGGCTCCAAGCCCTGGCTGATCCGAAAAACTGGGCCCCCTGCTGCTTTTCCAGGGAAACAGGCTCCTGTGATTGGAACCACCTGAAATCTCTTGCAGAGAAAATAGGGACAAAAGTCTGACTGAAACAAAACTTCCTCCCCGGAGTTGGTTTTCACCTCCCTCTCTTTAAGAAAATAAATCTCTTCAGTTGGTTTAAATATTTTGATTCTCAATCAGGCTTTTAGAAGAAATGCTTGGCTTTAATGATAGGTTTGATTAGCAAACACTTGACTATCTGTCAAGAAAAAGACTGTGAAATGGGAAACACTTGCAGCTTGAGACATAGCAGCTGGGAACATTTCAGTTTGAATGTTGGCATTTCTGTCTTTGTCTTGAATTTATTTCTCTGATACAACGTGTTTTTTCTTTTAAACTCTGTGTGCTGCATTTTCAATCCCCACGGAGGTCCCGCAGGGATAAGAGGCAGTTTTAACCCTGAGGAAACAGCTTTCATTTGTAAGGTCTGGGCTATACTGTTAATTGGTTTTTTGTCTTGGTGGTTACTTTTCTGTGTTGGATTACACGGAAAATGGAAGTAACTATTAGTAAAGAAACACAACTCAAATACTATTACCACAATCAGAACACATTTATTGAATGTCCACACAGAGAAAAACAGATGAAGGGCATGATAAAGTGGGTAATCCTATAGTTGGAGAAACCAAACCAAAGCACATTGCTGTTGACTGGTCAACAAAGTCATTCAATGTGTTCAAGGAAACAACATGTACCAACCCAAAGAGGAAGGCCATGGCCTGGAGGCTGAGGAGACGGCAACACAGACAGAATGCGTCTTCAGCCAGTGCATGTCCAAATGCACAAGCCCACAGGCATCAGCATTCAAGCAAGGAGTGACCCCTTAACCTGGACTTTGCTGCATTTTACCTGAGCTGGAGGCGGACGCGGCCATCGCCAAGCACATGAAGCATCCCCAGGGGGACATGATTGCTGAGGAGTAAGTAGGTCCCATACAGCCACTGCCAGGGGTTCTCTTAGGAAACTGACTGTGACCTCATTTGGAAATGGGGTCTTTGCAGGTGGAGACAAGTTGTGTTCTCATGGAGGAGGGTGGCCCTGATCCTACGACACAGTCCCTTTAAGAAGAGAAAACAGACACAGGCCCACGGGGGCCACGCGACAGCAGAGGCAGGGTCTGGTGGTGCAGCCACAGCCACGGACACCAAGGCAAGGACTGGGCCAGCTGCCACAGTTTGACCGAGCCTGGATCCAGGGTCTGCCTGAGCCTGACAGACCTGGCCCTGCCAACACCTTCATGAAGGTTCGTAGCTTCAGAACCACGAATCCACAAATGTCTGCAGTGAGAAGCCACCCAGTTGGGGCTTCATTACGGCAGCCCTAGGACCCTAGGACCCCAGTTTGCAATCTTTATGATCAGGGCAAAGGCAAGAGAAATGTCACAGCTTCCCACACACACTCACTGCTGAACAGAAAAGACAGAAAATTAGCAGTAATTTGTGAAGTAGTTTAACATAGTTTCCCTGTGTGAATACGTGTAGTTATGCTAAAATGTATTAATATATTCCGTTTATGTAAAATAAATTCTGGTCAGAAAAAGGTGAGCTGATATATCTTATTGTCTTAAGACCCTGGCCACTGTGGGTGCCAGTTCAATCCTGGTCAGGGCACATGCCCGGTTGTGGGCTTCCCCGGGGGTGGGGGGTGCAGGAGGCAGCCAATCAAAGTTCTGCTGTAACACTGATGTTTCTTGCTCCCTCTTCCTTCCTCTCTCTCTAAAAATCAGTAAAAAAGTAAAGACGTAGATCTCCCCATCTCGGCACTATGTGTGGATATTAGAGCGACACTGCTGCTTCCTCTGGGTTCCAGAGGCTGAGCTGCTGCCACAAGGCAAGGTCTCCCCAGAACCTGCAGAGCGCTGGCTGCACACGGCACTTCCTTCGTACGATGTTCCTTTCCCTGAAGCTGCATTTACTTTTTTCATTTCCAGAAAGAAGCAGGCACAGAGCAGCATGGACTAGCGTCTTTAAAAATAGGGAGGGAAACAGGATGCTTAAATATTTTATGCTTTCCCATTGAACGTTTATTTTTGGAATGAAATAAAAATGTTTTCCCCTTACCTCAGGCAGTTAATCTTCTGTGAAAATTTACAATCCCTGCTTCCCGCTGACCTTGTGCGAAGTCAGGATGGATTCATGCACTCGCTCCCCGATGCCCAGGCACCGGGCAGGCAGCAAACCGCACTTGAGAAATGAGAGGAGTCAGGGAGGCCTCCTGCCCGCCGTCCCGACTGGCTCTCCCACCAGCGGTTCTAGCAAAGGGCCGACAGGGTTCCACTGTTTCAGGTTAAAGCTGTGATTCCCTCCCTGGAGGAGGGTCACGTGACAGAGTGCTATGTCTATACTCACAGGGAGGGGAAGTGAAAATGTAGAAGCAGGTGCTAGAGACAGAGGTTGGCAGCATCTGCCACGTGCCCCAGGTGGCGGGCTGTGCACCCGCCCGGGCAAGAGCATAAGTGCTCATCCGACCCTGGGGAGACTACAAAGCCTGGAATGCAAGCATTTCTTTTTCGGGTGGTCTCAGTGTTTATTAGTTTTAAATATACAGCCCTCATCTGAAATAATTTTTAAAATATAATGAGATAGTACAGGCAAGTGGACTATTTAAACATTGGGGGCCGTTCTGGCTGCTGAGTGCTGCCCCCCACTGAGTACTGTCAGTGGGAAATGTGAAGCCCACAGCCTGGCTCTCAGGAGCAGGGACACAGGCTGTCACAGCCTGGGGAGCCTCCACAGGTGACCCCGTGACCCACATTTCTGCGTGGACTTCAGTGTTTCCCATAGAGTCGCCCAGGGCCTCCTCAGGGCAGCTCACTGCACACAGGCTCCCAGAGCCCAGCCCAGCAGATGGCAGCCTGGCTGCTGCCTCCATTTTCTGGTTCTGCGGCTTCTGCTGCTGCTGCAGCGATTCTCTCTTCCCAGGGCCCAGGCCATCTGGTTGCTTTGCTGACTTACAAAACGAGAACTTACGCATTCCGTACATGATGTGTAGTTATTTCATTCGTTTTTGTTTTGTTTTGTTTTTTTATCTAAAAGTATGTTGAGAGCAGAGATTCCCTGAAGAAATATCTTTTCACCCAACATGAGGTCCAGTAACCAGATAGTTAGAAAAACACTGAAGACCACGGGAACCTCGAAGGATATGATTGTAAAAAAACAATAGCTATGTTCTCCGTTGCACCAAAGACGCTGGTCCTGCTCACTGGGCACGACCACCCGTGAAACAGCACAAAAAGACTCGATGGCTAACCCCTGGCTGAGCCTGACCTGACACCACGGGAGCCTGTGGGCAATCAGCGAGCACAGCGCTGCTGAAAGACGCACCTGCCTGTGCTGAGCAGGGGCCACACTCCTCCTCGGACAGGACAGAATGTCACCTGGAGAGGTTCCAGCAACGAGGGCGGGAGATCCCCCTTAGACATCGGAGCCACGCAACCCACTGACCCAGACGAAGTGAGGTCACTGTGTGCTCAGCATAGCTCCTCTGTGGCTGCAGCTCTGGGACGGGAGACGCCAGCCAAGATCCCTTTCACAGTTCACTGGGACACCCTTTTGTCTGTTTGTCCTTATCTAGTTTCTCAGGCGTGTGGTGTTTGTAACACGTGCTGTTGTGCATGATGCTGTGACACCCCAGAACCTGCACATCTACCAGGGGCAGGTTCACTCCTCAGCCAGCTCTCTCAGCCCCTCCTGCTCCCGGAAGCCACCATCTTGCCTGCTCCTACCAGCTGGTTAGTTTAGGCCCGCAAGCAGGTGACATCACACGGTGTGCCCACAGGGCTCCTGTGTCTTTACCGTGTATGGAGCGGGGCTCTCAGACTCCGAGGTGGGTTATACTCAGCTGCTTAGATCCCTGGAGACAGAGATGCCGCAGGTGATCCCGGGGAGTCCTTCCGGAGGAGCCCTTCCACGGGAGCTGCCGCTTCGTCTCATCTGAGAGCCCAGCAGGCAGGCGGGGACATGGGCACACGCACTAGCAGAGATGGCACCGCCGGGCAGCTTTCTAATTACGTTACAGCCACGTGCTCCTCTTTATACAACGACAGGTGTTTTTATAAGGACACTGGCAGGATGTGCCATTAGAGAGTAAAGGGCAAGGACGAACATGCCATTTGCTTGATGAACCTGGGGCTCGAGTAAGCCCCTCCCCCAAGCACGCCCGGGGCCTGAGAAGGGGGACAGGGGTGCCTCGTTTCCTCAGACTCACCCGCACCTCAGGGAGCTCCCTCACTCCCCCCTTTCCTTAGGTGTTCAGTGCCAAGATGGAATCGCACTACATGAAGGTCTCCTTCAGGCGAGGCTTTCTATGGAAGGTTATTTCTGGGCAAAGTCACATTGACACACACTGCAGGCCCAAAAGCTACCTGGTACATGAATTTCAGAGTTTATGAATTTCAGTTCAGTAATTCTCAAACTTTTTTATGCATCCAAACTAATTAAAGCGGAAATTCCTGCCCCCCTTCCCCGCCCTGCCGCCCCCATTAGGGATGGATCTGGGGCACAGGGTGCAGAGCTCGCCAGGGATTCTGGAGCAGGCCCACCAGCACCTCACCGAGATGTGCTCCTGGCTCAGAAGAGACAAAGTGATTCCTTCAGACCCTGGCTTTAATCTCTGGGAAAAGGGCTCAGCCAGACATTAAGACACAGCCACAGGAGAAAGACATGCCCTCAGAAAACTGATTGTGAAGAAAACACTCTTATGTCGGGGGGCAGCTCTAGCTGCCGCAGGCCACCTCTGCACACCCTTTCTCCTTTCACTAAAGGGCCCTTACACCTCCCTCTTGTGGAAGCCACTGCACTTACCAACAGGTGACACCTGGTTACCCACACGGCTGCCCGGAGCTCCTGGGAAGGCTCCTGCCTCCGACCTCCACTCACTAACCAGGTCAATGTGCAGACTGTTCCCAGCAGGTGACAAAATCCTTCTGTTTGGCCCTGGTCTTTGAGAACTAAGTGTGTAGCTCTAGAGGGTGATTAACTAAAAGGTGATTAACTAAAAATGTATAAACACACAATTATTAGTATCTCTGGAGGGTTGATTTAGAGTGGGCTTATTTTCTGCTTATTCTCCAGTCTTCATTTTTTACAAAGGACTTTTATCTTTTGTAATGTTTCCTTCTGCCCTGGCTGGTGTGGCTTAGTTGGTTGGGCATCGTCCTGTGCACCAAAAAGTCACCAGGTGGGTTCCAGGCAGGGCACAGGCCTGGGGTTGCGGGCTCCATCCCCAGGAGAGGGCGTGCAGGAGGCAGCCAACTGCTGTTTCTCTCTCACATCAATGTGTGTCTCTCTTTCCCCCTCTCCCTTCCTCTCTAAAATTAATAAAGATAAATAAATAAATAAATAAATAAATAAATAAAGCCTATAATGTTGCCTTTAGAAAGGAAAAAAGAAAAGGAGGAAAGGAGGGAGAAGGAAGTGGACGGTGTGTGAGGAGAGGGAGAGAGCCGCCTGGCCAGTGCTACCGCAGACGTGGGGCTGGAATGCAGAGGTTCCAGCTGCCACAGGTGCAGTGCTAACTCTGTGAGGGACGTTGAGAGAGGCTTCGAGGAGGCCGTGCTGTGGGCTGAGCTGGCAGATGGGAGGTGGTGAGCTGCACAGGAAGAGGCAGCCTCAGTGCCCAGAGCAGGGCAGGCCTGTTCTGTCCAGGTCGACAGTTCGTTTGCAGGGCGAGCACACGGCCTCCGTGGTCGTGGCTGGAGAGCATCACTGGGCCAGAAAGTGCATGAAGGGGCCATGACCAGCAGCGTAAGGTTCGATAGGCATCACAGGAAATAACCAGGCTCACCCCCCAGGGCCCTGAGCGCAGACTCCAGGCTGTCTGCAGGCGTGGGAACTGGGTCACGAGGGAAATGCATTCTGTGCTGAGGGCTGTGGTCACAGAGCCTTTGAACCCCGTGGGGACACTGGCAGAGCCTCACGCTCAGCAAAGCACCCTCGTTGTCCTCGGGCACAGGTTTTAATGTCGCTCTACATGTGTGTAATATGCAGCCCACGTAATTCTACACACAGTGTAACATATATGGCACCGGTGACAGAAGGGGGCCGTCTGTGGGGTTTACTCCCTTCCGTCCGAATGGATCGTGACTGTCATCTCCAAGTGAGGACGGGAGAGCAAACGGAAGGTGTTTGCTGCCACCGCTGCTCCTTCTCGGCCAGGGGCCCAGTGGTGGTGCGAGCCTCATGCTCGACACAAAATGAAGTCCCACCTGCTGGTGAGAGACAGCGCCACCTGAGCTTACACTCCGTTCCCAAGCATCACCTCAGCAGCTTCCTTTCCCCTGAACACGACTTTCTAACTAGAATATATTTTCTAAATACACACCCATTCCTGACAACTGGTACATCATTTCTTTTTGACAAATACATTAGCTAAACATTTAAGCTAAGGTGACCAGATTCAAAGCAGTACACCATTGACCGGGGGGGGGGGGGGGTCTTTTTTTCTTTTCTTTTTTTTTTATTATTACTTAAAATATTACAAAGAGTAATCAGGACTGTTTTAAAACACCTCAGGATGCGGGACAAACTGTTAAAAATTGGGACTGTCCCGCCAAAAGTGGGACATCCGGTCACCTTAATTTAAGCACAAGTTAAATATTCTACCATCTCAACTTCGAGCATAGAAAACACTGCACTAAGAAGGGAAATGCCTGTGTGGGGGGATTATTTACGTTATAAACAGCCTGACTCCTTCATTACTGTGTTGCACACACTTTGTGTTTTTAAGTGTCCACCCACCGGGAACTGTCTTCATGCCCTAACACATGACTATTTAGTGGGAAGGGGTAGGCCTGCTTGCCCTTGTGCTCTGACCTTGAAAAGGTCACTGTTTGCATCGGGTGAGACTGATCCTTCCAGTCCAAGAGCGCCTGCATCCATCAGCCTCAGAACACAACCTCATTGTATGAAGAGAGGAGAGCGACTCATTTATGGCTACAGAACAAGACGGCCAGTTCCTACACTAATCCAATCCAGGGCAAATGGTTTATCTGATGTGTTTCCCCAGTGGTTTCAGAGGTGAGCAGAGAGTAGAGAAAATCTAGTTCAGAACAACCTTAGGGAAAAAATACAAATGGCCATTTTGGGATCGTACCTCAGTGTGTTAGTGTCCCTGGGCTGTGTCTGAGTGGGCCGAGAGTCCACCCCGTTACCTATCAACTCCTGTTCCAGAGAAGTATTGATAAGAGTCCTCTTCTTGCCCTGACTGGTTTGCCTCAGCAGACTGAAGGGTCCCAGGTTCGATTCCAGTCAAGGGCACATGCCTGTGTTGTGGGCTTGATCCCTAGTAGGGGATGTGCAGGAGGCAGCCAATCAATGGTTCTCTCTCATCATTGATGTTTCTCTCTCTCTCCCCTCTCCCTTCCTCTCTGAAATCAATAAAGATATGTTTTTTTTAAAAAGTCCTCTTCTCTTGCCCATTTGAAAAGGAGAGCTGCCCTAAGAATTAACCTGCGTTTGTGTGTTGGGGGGTGGGTTGGGGGATAGGGGCTGGGGTGAGGAGGGAGGATGAGAATCAGAAACAAAATAAAGAAAAGAAAGATACAAACAGCCATAGAGCTCACAACCATCATAGGAATAATTGCTAAAAATTCTGTTAATTGGCTCTAAAGGGGAGAACACTCAGGATACTGTGTCTGTCAGGCACTGTGTGCACCAACACACGCAGTGTCCACACAGAGATGGCCAGGCCAGAGGGCTGGGCAGCACCACAGTTCTCCTTGCCTCACAAGTGACCAGCCTGGTTCCCTAGACCTTTCATGTCTAGATAGGAACCCCAGTGAGTGAGTGCTGAGGGTTAAGTTCTTCACAGAACCACCAGGCACTGCCACCTCCAGAATGGAGACAGAAACGGAGATGAAGACACACTGTGTGATTTGCTCAGTTCAAGTGACGGTCACTGATCACCTACAACCTGCCCAGCACCTCCTGGTGCAGAGGAGGACCAAACCCACCCGGCCCTTAGGGACTCGCAGATGGGTGGCAGAGGGATGGGCCGCAGAGAGATGGGCGGCAGAGGGACGGGCCGCAGAGGGGGAACCAGTCCCTGCATAAGCTAACAGGAGCTGGTAGGCCCTGTGTCCTCCTCTTCCCTGGCCTTGTCCTGAGAACTTCTTTAAACTTTTTTTTTATAAATATACTTCAGAGAGGGAGGGAGAGATTGAAACATCAATGATGAGAGAGAATCATCTATTGGCTGCCTCTTGCACATCCCCTACTGCGGATCGAGCCCACAACCCATGCATGGGCCATGGCCAAGAATTGAACCATGACCTCTCAGTGCATGAGAGGATGCCCAACCAACCAAGCCACACTGTCCAGGCCCCATGCACCCCCTTCTTTCTTCATTGATATAGCTCCTCAGGTTCCTTTCCCTCCTTCCCTTTGATAGTTCCTTCCTCAACCTGCCATGTCCCAGCCACTTCTCTCCTTCCCCTTATCTTGACGGGGTGATTCTTACAGCCCCAAGAGGCACTGTGATAAGGTGGCATGAGAACTGAAAACTGGAAAATCTAATTTGTAGTGACAGCACGGCTGATAACATCTCTGTAGCCCAGCCAGCCACCAACTCTGCCCACACCCTACCCTCACTCTGCCCACACCCTACCCTCACTCTGCCCACACCCTCGGGCCTCTACCTGCCACAGGCTGGTGTCCTAGACTCCTGCAGCCACATGGGTCCTGAAGCTGGTGTGGGTGCTGTTGCCTATGTGGGTCCTGTAGGCAGGTGTGGGCTCAGGTGCTCCCCAGGTGAGGATGTCCCACTCACTTTAGTTCTTGGTGTGGATGGGTTACTGGTGTGAAGCTGGCCCTGCTGACAGGTTTTCCCCAGGAAACCTTATGAATAATAGTTTTCCTGGAAACTCATGGGACGAGCTAACTCATATTCTCAGGGTCATTGTTTCAATATTTTCGAAGTGAGATGGAGAAGAGAATCACTGTTTACGCTATTTATGCTGTGAAACTTCTGGGACCTCCCTGACCAGCTGGGCTGGCCTGTGGGGAGTGCGGTGACTGAGGGCACAGGCCACCAGGGTTCCATCCGGCTCTGCCGACTGGTTACCTGCAATCCGAGAAGAAGAGCTGGAATCTGTGTCCCTGGGCACAGGATAAACTACCTGCCCCTCAGCTTCCCTCTACGAAATGGGAACAACACGTAATGCTGACTAACAGGGCTGCTGTTGAGCCGTGCACCTGGTCCAGCTGAGCGTGGGTTTCCAGGCCGATGTCTGTTATTCAGTCATTTGCTTGATGGGAAGCTCTGGCTGCCACCCCAGCACTGGTTCTACACATGCTGACTCACTGAGCCTGCACCGTGACTAAGTCACAGATACCAGACCCCCAAGGGGCCGGGCATTCAGCCTCAGGCTCTAGCTCGAAGGAGGACAAGACAGCACTCACAGGCTGCACCCAGGGCTCCAGGCTGTACCCGGGGCTCCAGGCTGGGCTGGGCGTTCCACCTGCTGGGCTCCTGGCCCATAGACTTCCCAATGCACCTGCCTCTTTGTAACTGAGTTTTAATTGCACTTCCCACACTCACTCTGGTGGTTGCTTTAACCTAGTTAAGTCCAGTCACCAGCCACACTGTGTGCATGAGGGTACTACACGCAGCCCCAAGTTCAAGGCACGGCGATGAGGAGGACAGCAGGCGCTGCTCCCATGTCACACACCCTCCTGTGGAGGAGCTGAGCTCTGCTCAGGGGGAGGTTTACAGAGAAGCCCAGGAAAGCAGTGTGTGGAGTGACCAGCGCCCTCCACCCTCGTGGCGTTGTGCTCTCCACAACCAGGGACACGGTTCATGCTAGTACCTACTTCTTCACGGTTCTCATCCCACTTCCCCCAGGACACTCGCTCTGGTGTCTGCGACGCCCCAGGGAGTAAAGAGGAGCTGAACCCTGAGAAGCTACTGAACCGAGGAGAGGCAGGGAGCCTTTCAGGAGCCGGGTCCCAAATGGGCGGTGTAAGGGGGGCCTTTGGGGGTTCCTGTGGTGCCTGGAGGGTGGGAATCACTGCTTCCAATCCCTTGTCCACTGGAGCCCAATCACTTTGTGCATGTTTTCTCCTGGGAGCAATCTGCCTGAACTTCACACAGCAATGTGGCAGGTTGGCCAATGGTGCGGCTCAACAGCTAATTACCAATTACATACGCGGGACCTGCCCCTGTCGCGTTGAAACCTTAGATTCCCTGGTACAGGCGGGCAGAGGGCCCACCAGCCGGGGATGGGAGTCCTGGCCTCGAAGACCATCGTGCTGTGAAACCCCTGTGACTCCCACCCGGAACCCCTGCCCGTGGCCTCAGAGTGCAGGACACACCCACTCAGTGCTGCAGGGCCAGCTCGGTCCTCTGCCGCTGGCAGTGGCTGTTTTTAGGCCCAAGTAAAATTTAGTCTTTTCTCTCTTCACCTTGTCTTCAGCATCATTCTTCTATTTACTGTTTCATAGAAATTGGAATGCAAGTTGCATTGGCTACAATGTGACCAAATTATGAAGGCTGGATGCAGATTATGAAGCTAATTAAGACAACAACCATCAATTGTCATCTACATCCAAGTGTTTCCACTGACAGAGCAAGACTGTAATTTCCCACAAATCAGTGCTCTCCTATGGAGTGATAATGTAGAATAACAGGACATATTGTGAGACGCTGAGTCAGACAGTAGCCTCACGGCGTGGAGCTTATGACGTGTGAACTGGAGCCGAGCCCAGGGCCGTGCTGAGGAGGGGATAGCTGGAGAGGTGGAAGCGGAGCTCCCAAGTCTTCAGCGGAGCACACTTCCCTGCCTGTCAGACTCTCTCACCTCCTCGCTCGCTCGCCTATGTGAGGAAAATGGGAACCAGCCCTGCTGATTACAGTGCAAGTGAGCCCAGGAAATGCTACTGAGAAACAGGGGTCTGTCTGGATAACACAGGAAGAGCGGGTGGGAGAGCACCCTGAGTGGTCTCCCCTCAGTATCCACATGTAGGGTTCCTGCGGCCCCAGGGACTGAACACCGATCTCCTCATCCACTTCACACCGAAATTCCCAAAGAACTCCCCTGCTTTTCTCCTACATGCAGTCTCAGCCTTAAGAAGGGGCAGACTTCCAGGTATTACTTCTGCACTGTCATTCAGAATTCAGAACACACTTTCCCACTAAAAAATGTTACGAAGAATGGCCAGTGGAGCTACCCAGCCAACATAATTCAGAAGTTAGCAGAACTACTGTATTTTTTCTTAAAAGAGGCAGACAGACCTATTGGCTAAAATGAAATGACATGGTTTATATCTCCTCTAAAAGGCATCCCTCTCCCGCCTGCCTCTCAGTCTCTGACAAACGCAGTGATGGTGGCTGACTCCTGCTGGGCCGTGCTGGGCAGACCCAGCTTCTGCTCTCCTCCCACACCTGCGTCTCTGCCACCTGTCCAGTAAGAACCACAGTCAGGAAGCTTCACCCACTGGAGTTCACTTCTCAAATGCAGACCCCCAATCCAGCACTCACGCCCCAGCCCCTCCCTCACCAGGTGCTCACCTCTGGCCCCATCCACCTGCCCACATCACCGGGGGCAGCACCGCCAGCCAGGACTCTGTGCCCAGGTCCTACTGAGACATGCAACCAGCCAGTCCCAGTCCTGCCCGCAGCCACTCCTCCACACACTGCCACAGGGGCTCCTGCCACAGGCTGTCTCTCCTTCTGCTCCTGACTCTCCCGGGGATTGGCTTGGGATCCGTGAGCACAACACAACGTGTGGGTGGCAGCTGTCTGCTGACTTGTCGGCCTGGTCACCCTTAAATAATGCCAGAGCCTCTCTTCTCAAACATCCTCTTCCCTCGGTTCATGTCCACCTCCTACACCGACGGTGACACAGCTTCTGCGGATCGTGTGGTGGGAGAGCTGGCGGCCAGAAGCACACGGTGGAAAAGCAGACGGCACCTCTGGGACAACAGACCAGCATGGCTCAGGTCGGCCCTGTGGGTGGAAGCCCTGGCCCTGACCACCCGAGGGCACGCTTACTATGAGCTCAGCCAGAGCTCAGGAGTGAAGGCGGGAAGGGTGCCAGTGAGGAAGAGACACGACAGTGAGAAAATGCTCGTGATAACTCTAAAGGCCACATAATCCTGCTGCCTACCTGCTCCATGCACTTCACCCTGTGAGCTCTAAGGCCATCTCCCACTGGTCAGAGCCAACACCGACTTCTGGATGTGAACAATGCAGACCCGCGCTTTCCTGGGCAAAGGGAGCTACGCAGCATGGTCACCTGCACAGTGCAGCACATGCACACATGGCCGCCTGCACACATGGCCGCCTGCACACATGGCCGCCTGCACAGGCCCGGGCAGGAATGGCCAGACGCTACTGCAGGCTTCTCTAAGCTCAGGGCTCCCACAGCGGTAACCCAGATGCTGACAATAAACACAGGAGAGATGCTCAGTGTAGGATGCTGCATTATTTGTGATCTTCTCACGGGGGAGAAATCCACACTACACAGTCATTCTTGAGGCCTAACTACTTTTAAGTTAGAAGCAAAAGATTAGAGGCCCCAGCTGTGAAATATTTCTCCACACTGACTCTCTCCCCAGTATATTCATAGCAGCATTAAATACATACAAAGTAATGAAGGAACCAACCTAAATATGTGGAGTCTCTGAAATCTTGAAAATTTTGATTGGAGTCTCATAAAAATGAGAGTGAGCCGGAAGCGCACAGGAACGCCAAGGCAGTGAAGACAGTGGGAGCGCATGGCTGACGGACACAGAGTCTGTGACGTGTGCAAGCGAACAGCCTGTTCTCTGGACAGGCTCGCTCCCAGGTGCTGATGGACACAGCAGGAAGGACACGTCCAAGAAGGAACGTCACATTCCCGTGGCTATAACACGCTGTACTTGGCTGTGGGCCATGGAAAACCAGCCGTCCAGGGAGCAGACAGGGAGCCCTCAGCTCTGCCTCTTGACAGAATCCCTCCTGAGGTCTGGCCTCGGGTCGAAGCTCCCGGGCTTGCGGGTGCCTGGCGAGCAGGCCTGACACAGCGAAACTGCCCTGACAGCGCTGGCCTTGCGGAGCTGGCGGGTCAGCTCCAGTCCAGCCCGGCACCAGCGGACTGGACTTGCGGCCCTGCTGTGCCTTGACTCTTAGTCTCTCTACACCGTGGTTTCCTCTCCTAAAGGTAGCTCTCCTGTGGGCAGGTTAAAGTCAGTAGAGTGAACAGAATTACATCGATATCTATAGCCGTTTGCTGCATTGGACCAATCACAATGGTTTTCGTTTCTGTGAAATCACTTTGTGTCTCCCCTTTGAAATACATGATAGGCTGAGATATGGCCACAGAGAAGAGATGCAGGACTGCTCTCCTCCTGGCTCCTGGCGCAGGTTCCTGAGACCCTGGGGTCCATCGTTGGTGACTACTCACATCAGCCTCCCACCACCCAGGTCTCGCCCATGAGGTGACCCCTGGCAGCCCCTCCAAGGCCCCGGGACGAAGACTGTGGAAGAGCAAACCATGGGATTAAAGGACTGAAATGCCCTCTCCCCCTCCTCCCCCACCTACTGGGGGGCAGGTCTGAAAAGCAGGTTAATCAGCAATGGCCAGTGATTTTAACCCACTGGGGCCTGGGATGGAAGGTCCCACACACCCTGAGGAGGAAGTGTGTGAGCGTCTGAGGGAAAGCACACCATCATGCAGGTGCCATGCCCAGAGGGGACACGGGAGCAGCACCTCATCCCTCCCCACCCTCTGTCCTGTGTGCCTCTTCTCTTTTCTGCTCCTTAGTTGTATCCTATCTAATAAAGAGGAAATATGCTAATTGCCCTCATGCCATCCCAAAGATGGTGGCGCCCACCACCAATAAGGAGGGAATATGCTAATTGACTGTCCTGTGCACGTCTTCTCTTCTGCTCCTGAGTTGTGTCCTGTGCACAATAAGCCAACGACAGTGAGAAAACTGCTTCCTGAGTTTTGCCAGCTGTTCTAGCAGATTATCTACCATGATGGGCACGTATGGGGGGCAGGTGTGGGAGCAGCTGGTCTTTGAAGGGGAACCTGTAGAACTCAAGTCTTTACCTGTGAGTCTCTGCCACACCTGGGGTCAGTGTCAGATGGGTTAAATATAGGACAGCAGAGAGCCAAGGAATTGCTGGTGTGCCAATCCCACACGTGTGGTGTCAGTGTTGGGAGCAGGAGCGAGGATAGCACAGGCCAAGATGACCGCACATCTCAACAACATGTTTGCACGTTGGTAGAAGTCCATGGAAATACCATGAACTAGGAAGAGCAGCCGGGTGGTGACTTAAATGCAATGAGACAGCACACTGTCAATGTCAAACACATCCCCAAATAAATGATTTCCTGAAGCCGACAGACAGTAGGAACTGTGCACACCTCACTGTTTGCCCGGTGCTCACACTACAGTATCACGCAGACCCTGCATTGTTGTGGGAACCACACAAGGGCACTCCCTGTTACTCCTCATGCCTCCGCTCACTGCTGCTCAAGCCCCTTCAAAGACACTCTCCTTAGCACCTGGACCACACCCTGTAAGAAGGCCACCGCACGACCACGCACGCCTGCGAGGAGACTTCTCACGACAAAGCCATGGGCACAGCCCCTCCCCCACACTCTCCCCTGACTGCAGCTGGGCTGGGAAGACCCCAGTTAGACAAGTGGAAGAACAGGAACCCCCTTCAGACACCTGTGAGGACACCGGTCGGTATACCGAGTGCTGAGCTACGGAAAGGTACCCCGTGTCACCGACACATGCGTAAGGGCACTCTGCCCACAGCCTGTCTCTAAGCTCTTGCGAGCAGCGAGGCTCCCCTGGGTCGGGGCCAGTCCGGCACCTGCACCAGGTGGTGTCAGAACCAGCTCAGGAGAAACCTCCCTCGTGGGAAAAGCCTGTTTGCAGCTCAAATCGACGTCAGCAGCTGAGGACCATGGACAGGAGAGGGGGCCTGAACTCACGGAACAGCTGACAGGGGCCTACACTTCACCTCATAGACGTGAATGCGCAGCAGTTCTCTCCTGTGCAGCCACGTTCCTGGTCCCTCACCCCCATCTGATGGTGGCCCCGCTGCCCACCTACAATTCTTCTGTCTCTCACTGGCCACTCTGACTCACCCAGCAGTTTGGTGAGGAATCCCTGGTCTATAGGAGAGCAGGGACGCCAGCTGGTCTATAAACTGACGGAGTTGCTTTGCTTTCTGTGTGTGGGTTAAACACAGCTATTAGGGCTGAGGACCGACTCTGTGAAGTGTAAATCGACCTCATCTGAGGCTGTAGCTGGGCTTTTGGAAGGGACAGACTTCGCTTCCCTGCACTTGGCTGTCTGTCCGTGTCCAGTGGCATCAAAGGTGAGACCCACTTTGCTGTTCTTTGGGTTATAAAAGTGGTGAGGAAGGATTCATGGTGCTCAAGGTCACAGGGGCCACAAGGCCGAGCAGACCGCTATTCCTACCAACACAGTGGCCGTACGTTTTCCTTTTTCTGGGCACTCGTAAGAAGCAGGACTTGACAACAGGCAGTTTCCAAGCCTTAAAGGGCTTTCTCTGCCACCCTGAAACAATGCCCCATAGCAAAGCACTGCAGCAGGGCCATGGTGTAGAGATGGGCAGGAGCCCTCCCCACACACGTGTGCTCCACGCCCAGGACCAGAGCACACACATGCCACACGCCCAGGACCCAGCACACTCGGCACAGCCACTCACCCAGATCTGAAGCTTGATTCTCTTCTCATTCTTGAACACAGTCTTCACTTTGAAGTCGATGCCCACGGTGCTGACAAAGGCGGACGCGAAGGAGTCGTCGGCGTAGCGGAACAGGAAGGAGGTCTTGCCCACGCTGCTGTTGCCGATGATGAGCAACTTGAACATGTAATCAAAGTTCTGGTCAGAGGAGTCTTTCTGGCCAGACCGGGCGTCCTGGGCGGCAGCCATCTGTGGGGAACAAGGAGGGGTCAGCCCACCCTGGACGGCAGCAGTGCCCACTCACCTGGACCATGAGCAGATGTCAACCCTGGGGACAGGCAGTGGCTCCGTCCCTGAGGTGTGTCCATGGCCATCGGTCCCCCTACAAGGTGGAGGCAGGCCCACAGCTGCCCAGCTGTGCTGGCACTGGTCCCGCATGGCATTCCGAGCCAACCAGAGCACCAAGGGGACGTCCGTGGGCGACATGAAAAGCAAAGATGTGAGGACGGGCTGGGCACATGGGCTCTGACACACGACCGCACGAAGGCAACCCCACGGGTCCGAGCAGCAGGAGCTGCTTCCCGAGAGACCATGCATAGAGGCTCCCGTCTCCTGGGCAAGCACACCCAGGCGTCTCTATGTCATCTATTCCCATCTCGTTACCACAGTGGCCAACACACGGCAGCTCTTTCAAGTCGAGAATCATGACGATGGCCAGTACACATGGTTCACACAACGTGCCGGGAACCGGTTACTCCTTGACCCTCACGACTGCCCAGGAGGCCGGTGCCTCGTTATCTCCACCTCAGAAGGAGAACACTGCGCTCCGTTTCATGACATGTGCAGAGGCGTGCGGGCAGGCCCTCCATCCTGTCTCCAGCGAGGATGGCCCGTCACCTGGGAAAGACCGAGGCGGAGGCTATGCTCTGGGAGGTCATCAACGAGGAACCCCACCTGGTCAGCCCCCGGCCCCGTGCTCTCGTTTGTTATTGTGAGTCTGCACCTCACTCCCCTCACGTGAAATGGAAGAAACTGTGACCTCACTTGGGACACGTGTGAGAGTGATGCTCATATAGGCAGACGTGTGCAGCACCGGCCCAGCATGGAGAATGCTCTGTTGTGAATCACACATGCTTTACTCAGAGGCTGTTACTTCTCTTCTTCTCCTTTTTTAAACACGATCATCCTTCTATCTATGGAAACCAGGCAGCCTTGCTTCCAGTGCCATCTGGCTCATGCAGAAGAGCATGTGGAACACTCACATACATTTTCCTGCCCCTTTTCTGACGCGATGAGTTCTTCAGCGATCGCCGCCGGTCACAGGCGCCTGCTATACTTCATTACAGTGGAATGAGATAAGCATCCAGTGCCCCCACCACACGTCACAGGCGCCCACGGCCACAGCACTGGACAGGACGGGCACCAGCACGGCCCTCAGGGCAGAGTCCAGGGGGGATGGGGGCAAAGAGAGAGGCCAGCGGACAGGGGTCAGACACTAGAAACAGAACACTGCTCAGCCTCACCCTCACCCACGCCGAGGTTGTTGAGGTCAGGCGTGTGTGTGCATGTGCATGCATGTGAGTGTGTGCATGTGCATATGTGCATGTGTGCACGTGTGCTTATAGATAGCTGAGGGCCCCAGAGAAAGGGAGCGGTAAGACAACATATTCCCTTTCGACAAATACTTACTGCCAGTAAGAGAACACAATTGTGTGTGTAAGAAGGACAAAAGAAAGCCAGTCGACTACCTTACTAAGTACACACGTAGGCATTTCTCTTTTTAAGTCCAGTAATGGCACCAAGGTCTCCAGTCATTACAACATCACAGCGTTGGCCAGAGGGAAGGCCTGGCCACTAAATGGCAGGTGACCCCACTTCCCTTTCTGGCTCGTGGCACACTCCCCACGAGCACCAGCCAGTGATGTCAGGTGAGCAATGAGGTCTGGCTCTGGGGCCACTGGCACCCAGACTGCCTGGTGGCTGTGTTGCCAGGCACATTCCTGCCAAAGTCGTCCTCTCAGCTTACACAGCTGCCGAGCTCCGCCAGGCCTGCAAGTGCCATTGTTGGGATCTTGTCACCATCTTTTATGGAAACCAGCCCAGATCCTGCTTCTGGGTTGGCCACGTTCAGTCAGGCTCAGTGAGAACAGACAGCACAGGCCCAGGCCGCTCACTGCTCAGCCTGACAGCGACCACTGAGGGGGGTGCACCTGAGCCTCGTTCCCTCAAAAAATGTGATACATTCTCTGCTGCTATGAATCCCAAATCTTATTCCAAAATCAGACGCTTCCAAACCTGCAGAAATAGAGACCTCCTCAATGTACAGACTTTGAATATAACTGTGGAGGGTTTAGGGGGAGAAAACCGCAGTGCAGCTTTCCCCCCCGACAGGAACTGAGTGTGCTCATCCTTGCGGCTGCTAATCCCCTGTGCTGGGGGCAGAGAGGAGGGTGGCACAGCGGGTGGGTAGGCACAAAGGGCTCGGGCAAGAGAGGCGGAGCTGCGGGGTTCATGAGAGGAGTTTGCTAACCACTATTCTGGAAGATTTTTGTCACGATTTCCTGTGACAGAAGAGTCCCCAGTAAGACTCTCAGAGAGCCAAAATGTGCTTGGGAATGCATGTGTGTCGTGAAACTTCAGAATAAAGTAAGTCCTGGCTCAGAGGGTAGACAGAGCGGGCGTCTTGCTGAGAACAGAGATGAGGCAGTTGGACGGGAAGGAAGAGGGAATCACCGGCGCTCGCTGAGCGAGTTTACTGACACCCTACACACCAACTCACGCAGACATTTTCCACATTTTCATGGAAAAATAGAGCTAAAATCTGGAAACATGAATAGGCATGAAGTAACCTCCCACAGAGCAAACCGGATTTCATAAAAGATATAGAAAAGATAACTCTTTAAATTCCATTGATCTTGAATTAATTTCCAACAAAAGCACCACAGAGTAAAACGAGTCTGGAGGGCAGTGCCACCTCCCCTCACCCCGGCCCCCTTCCCAGCACCCAGGCTCAGGGAGACTCTGTCCTGCCCTTCACACAAGGGGCCCGAGTGAGCCAGGCTATGAAGCAGCCTCTGTCATGGCTAAACAACTGCAATGGCCATACATTTCCTTCTTGGATTTCAGTGGAAATTCCCTCCCGTGGCTTCAGCCCATGTGTTCTAGATTTTGCCAGTGGTTTCTCTCCCATCGGAGGGACCACTGGTGTCTCAGGGACCAAGCACGGCCCCAAAGCGTTGTCTGCTCCTCTGGGTGGTCCCAGCTGTGAGGCGCACACGGACATCTCTCCAGGGCCTAAGCCCCACGTGTGTGTCGAAACAGGGGAAAGTGTGCTGTTACGTCCAAACACGCGGGACTTACTGTAAAGACTCCTGAAAGGCTCAGCACTTTTTCACATTAATTATCGCACACACAGGTCTCCCCCATCCCAGCCCATCCTTGGACAAGTTATTTATTTATTTATTTATTTATTTATTTATTTATTTACTTACTTATTTACTTATTTAATATATTTTATTGATATTTTACAGAGAGGAAGGGAGAGAGAGAGTTAGAAACATCGATGAGAGAGAAACATCGATCAGCTGCCTCCTGCACACCTCCTACTGGGGATTTGCCCACAACCAAGGTACATGCCCTGGACCAGAATCGAACCTGGGACCTTTCAGTCCGCAGGCCAATACTCTATCCACTGAGCCAAACTGGTCAGGGTGGGCAATTTATTTTTAATGGAACTGTCAATCTTTACATTGACCCTATTACGTTTCCTTTTATTTGCTTTGATCTGTGATTTAATTCAGATCTGATCATTTTAGGTCCTTTCATAAAAAATAGTAGTTATCCATTCCATATTTGAGTCATTTATAAGTTTGATCAATACAAATTTAATATATTCATTGAAGACTCTGATCAAATGCAAATCAGACAGAAGACAAAAAAAATGAAATTGTTGTGGTGTTGAATCTATACATCCATGCATGCGACAGTAGAGGGCTTCTCTGAGGAATTGGACATCTTGGCACAAATCCTTCACCCTGGGCGATGAGCTTTGCAAAGAGTCTGCACACTGGATGCCAGCTGCCCAACAAGCTTAGTTCTGGAAACTCTCTCTCCCCTGGGGAGGCGGAGCCTCTGCGGGCTCAGTTTGTGTTGTGACCTGTTGTAACTCCCTGTCAGACATGAGGAGGTCCACCCAGTAAGAAGAAGGCACTGGGTCCTATTTTCTAAAACTGATTTCAGAGAGGAAGGGAGAGGGAGAGAGAGTTAGAAACATCAATGATGAGATAGAATCATTGATCAGCTGCCTCTTGCATGCCTCCTACTGGGGATCAAGTCTGTAACCTGGGCATGTGCCCTTGACAGGACCCTTTAGTCCACAGGCTGAAGCTCTATCTGCTGAGCCAAACCAACTAGGGCAGGCAGCGTATCCTCAGAGCAGAGCTGGGTCCTGCTCAGCTCAGCTGTGGAAGGTGGCCTTGACCTTCTCCATCAGTCATTTAAAAAATAACACAGCTGTACTCTGCTTCCCTCCCGCCATGAGAACGCACTGAGAGCTGCAGGAGCTGCGTCCACACTGGAACCACAAGATGAAGAAAGTCTCTCGCAAGAGGGTCTCTTCCTGATAACAAAATAAGAACCAGACATAATGGACGTACCCAGCGCTATTCCTATAAGGGGAAACCTCTCCAAAAATACCTAGTAAAATACTCTAACAATTCCCACTGAGGGGAAACTAAATTTTAATATTAGTATATGTGTTTCCCAAGAAATAGTCATCATTAAATACTTAAAAAATGTTAAATGTTATTTTTAAATATTTAAGCTCTCAAAAAATGCCTCCAGAGATTTGCTATAAAGATTCCTTCCAAGATTTGACTTTGGGTGGTAAACTCATCCAAATATATTAAGAGTATGAATATCACCCTGACTGGTTTGGCTCAGTGGATAGAGCGTCGGCCTGTGGACTCAAGGGTCCAAGGTTCGATTCCAGTCAAGGGCATGTACCTTAGTTGTGGGCACATCCCCAGTAGGGGGCGTGCAGGAGGCAGCTGATGGATGTTTCTCGCTCATCGATGTTTCTGATTCTCTATCCCTCTTCCTTTCTCTCTGTAAAAAATCAATAAAATATATTTTTTTAAAAAGAGTATGAATATCAAAGCTACACACTGGCAGAAAATATTTTAAATATACTGAAAGAATTAATTTCAAAGTTATAAATTCTCCTGCAACTAAACAATAAAAAGACAGATCTCAACATGAACAAAAGGCTAAACAGACAAATCACAAAGGGATATAGTGATGGCCAGGAAACAGATGGAAATATGCAAAGCATCACTTGTCATCAAGAAAATGCAAATTCATGTCACAGGGGGAGACCACAAAACACCCAGGAAAGGGGCCGACATTAGACGGTCAACACCGTCGAGGCTGTAGGGCCACTGGAATGTTCATGCTGCTGGTGAGGTCAAACAGGGAGGTCAAACGGGAAGGTCAAATGGGAAGGTAAATGGGGCTCCAGGTCTCACTGCTCCTTATACAGTTGAACATGCACTTGCCCTTGACACCAGCAATTCCACTTCTAGGCATTTACCCAAGAGATATAAAACCTTGTGTTACAGAAAGACCAGTACAATAATGTCTATAGTCTTCATCATAATCGCCTCAAATGGGAAGTTACCTCAAGTCCATCAACGGAATAGATTTAAAGAGTATGGCAGATTGATATAATCATACAATGCACATCAATGGAACGGAGTGAATTACTGATAAATGCAACAACATTGGACCCTCGAGACGCTATTCTGAGCAAAATAAGCTGGACTTGAGAGTTCCTGCTGTATGGTGTGCAGTATGTCGATATTGCATGTTTTATAGAACTACATGAGGTTCTAGAATAGAACTGATTTAAGTGAAAAAAGTTAGGACTATTGTGTCAGTGGATTAACTGGAAAAAGAACACGAATGAAGAAAGTTTGGGGGTTTACTGGAGGTGTTCTATCCTATATACTAAAAGCCTAATATGCAAACTGTCCGCTCAACCAGAGTTCTGCTGGTTCAAGCAGGTGACCAGTTGCTATGACATGCACTGACCACCAGGGGCAGATGCTCCAACCAATAGTTTAGCTTGCTGCCGACTGGTAGGCTGGACTGGAAAGTGAGGTGTGAGGTAAGAGCCATCAGGAAGCCCCCAGGGGTTTGGCCCGAGGGGGCGGGAGCCAGGAGGGACTGGGTGGCGCAGGTGGCTGCTATGCTGACCCGAGAGCCATGGACTGCGCAGCCCTCCATAGCCTGTGGCATTCTCAGTGCAATTTATGACCTTCAGAGCTGCCTCTTTTTATTACATTTCACTAACTAATCCAGGAGAGGGGTAGCACCATTATGGGGGGGCAGGCATGCCTGCCCGAGGCCAAGGGCCAGCCTCAGACTCCTGGGGGCGCAGCAGAGAGCGGATAGGGCTGAGTCAGAGAAACCAAGTCCAAAACTTGAAAGGAAGCAGAGGCAGCAAGGGACGAAGGGCGACAGCTGCGCAGGTGGGGACAGCTGAGGAGCCCGGGGCCTCTCCCATGGGACAGGCTCCACATCTCTCCCTCCTTCTCCCCGTGACCCATCACCCCAGCTCTCCTCCGAGGCTCTGCTCAGCCAGCACAGCCCCTCCGACACTGCCTCGCCCCACCCCATAGCCTTTGGGGAGCTCCACCCCGGGAGGAGAAAGGGGGAGGCTGCAGACAGGAGGTCACAGGAGGAGGGGGCAGAGCAGAGCCCACTAAGTTAGATGGAGAGGAGGGAGGGAGAGACCCCACAGGACTAGGGACAGAGATGGGCAGGGAAGGAGGGCCGTGGGGAAGCATCGCCCTTGGCTGAAGTAGAAATCCTGACCCCATTTTACAGCCCCCAGGAGAGAGAGACAGAGAGAGAGAGAGAGAGAGAGAGTTGGGGGTGAGGGGTAAGGGGGGACAAAGACAAAAGAGGGTGAGGGGACTAGACGATGGATATCAGCGACGTTGGATTCTTGGCCTATTTATTTTTATTTATTTTAGAGAAGAAGGCAGAGGGAGAGAGAGAGAAACATCAGTGATGAGCAGAGGGAGAGAGAGAGAAACATCAGTGATGAGAGACTCAATCTGCTTCTTTCCACACGCCCTCTACTGGGGATTGAGCCCGCCCAGGAATGTGCCTTTGATGGAATCGAACCCAGGACCCTGAGTCCATGGCTCTAGCGACTGAACCAAACCACCTAGGGCAACCCATG
The DNA here is from genome assembly GCA_004026665.1 of Murina feae. Lineage (NCBI taxonomy): Eukaryota > Metazoa > Chordata > Mammalia > Chiroptera > Vespertilionidae > Murina > Murina feae. The sequence goes on along the minus strand of PVJC01006888.1, from coordinate 413 downwards.
GCCTATTTAAAACCGCTGCAGCAGGCTGAGCAGGGGTCTTACGACGATGGTGTGACCTGATAATGAAGGTGTCTCCTCATGTTGGGGTAACAGGAACTGCAGTGAAGTAAAGACACATGGAGCCTGCAAAGGGTTTCTACACACACGATGCAATTTACTTCCTGTGGCAGCTGTAGAGGGTGAGCAGAGCCTTGGAAGGACATGAGGTCTCCAAGACCAGGGGCTGGAGGGAAAGTGCTTGCTGAGCATTCTGCGCCATGAGTTACAATCTATATATATAAAGAGCCAGGAGCCATTGCATCCAAAACAACTGAACAGATGACCAAACAGGCTGAGTGTGGTTAGTGAGAGACAATCAAACAACTGAACAGCAGGCTGCTTGGGGCGACCAGGCTGGCAGGGGGGTTAGTGAG
>PVJC01006887.1:0-53345 GCA_004026665.1 Murina feae | reverse complement strand
GTGGGTGGGGAGCCTATGGGTGGGGTGGCGGGTGGTGTGGGGGTGGGGAGCCTGATCAGTGGGTGGCAGGTGATGTGTGTGGGTTGGGTGGGGCGAGATGTGCGGGTGGCAGGTGGCAGGTGGCAGGTTGTGCGGACACAGGCTGGGCTGAGGGACCCCCGAGTGCACAAATTTTTGTGCACCGGGCCCCTAGTATAATATATTATTTCAAAGAGGAAGGGAGAGGGAGAGAGAGAAACATCAATAATGAGAGAGAATCATTGATCGGCTGCCTCCTTCATGTCCCACCCTGGGGATCAAGCCTATAACCCGGGCATGTGCCCTGACTGGGAATCAAATCATGACCTCCTGGTTTATAGGTTGACACTCAATACTAAGCCTTGCCAGCCTGGCCCAGCGTCTTCATTTTAACAAGATCCCAGGGGATCTGGGTGTACATTAGCATTGCTTTATAAGAAATAGCACATTCCTTTCTTTGCTTTTTAATTTATGACATATCTTAAATATGCAAAGAAGTATAAGAATAATACAGCAAATGCTTAGGAACCTACAACTCACATATTGTAAGTTTTAGCATTTTGACAAATTTGCTCAGATCTACTTTTTTCCCCTTAATAAAACACTAGCTGTGTAGTTTCTTCCCACACCCATCCTCCTTGCCCTCTTAGTTCTCTTCCCTTCTCTGGAGAGAGCTGCTCTATGAAGTTGGTATGTTTCATCCCCTATACTTTATTTGCAACTTTATTACAAACTAGAGGCCTGATGCATGAAATTCGTACAAGAGTAGGCCTTCCTTCTCCCGGCTGCCGGCACTGGCTTCCCTCTGGCACCCAGGATCTGGACTTCTCTCGCAGCCCTGGCTTCATCCGGAAGGTCATCTGGTCTAATTAGCGTAATATGCTTTTATTATTATAGATGGTAGAATCCATAAGCACAGAATTGTTTTGTGTCATTTCATTTTACATAAATAGTATTCCACCCTATGGCTCTTTCTGCAACTTGACTATTTAACTCAGCATTGAGTCTTAAAGGTTTATTCGTGTTGATGTACATTGGCAGAGTTCCCTCATTTTCATAGCTGTGTAGAATTCCTTTGGTTGTGTTTTGTGAAATGCTTCAGTTCTCCAATTGAGTCACAGGCTGGTCTCATTTTTTTGCTATTACAACAAAAAATAAAGCTGAAATGGACATTTCGGTCTCTGTGCACATATGTGTTTCACAACTGCAGATATGTAGAAGGGGATTTTCTGAGTCACCCCATATTTAGATCTTCATGTGGATATTGTCATTTGCTCTACAAAATGGTTGAGCCAATTTACTCCTGTCAACCATGTGTAAGCTTTCTGCTGGTTCAAATCCTCATCCACACTTGACTGTGTTCGTGTGACCAGGAATTGAACCTGGTGACCTTTCAGCACACAGGATGATGCTCCATCAACTGAGCCACATCGACCAGGATTGCATAGGTGTTTTAGACACGGTGGGTGGCTAACCGAATACCTTTTCTAACCCTTTCTGTCCAGCTTACTTCTAATATAGATTTGGGATGTCCAAACTGGTAGAGAATTTTTTAGTTTATTTGAGCCAAACTGATTATAATTGCCAGGAAGCAGGATCTCAAAATGCTTTCCAGACCTGACAATATGCAGTTTTTTAATGCATTTGGAATTTAGGGGGGAACGTAGCAAAGATTAAATGAAGACCAGGAAAGCAATTAGCCCACCAGAAGGATCTGCTTCTGAGGCAACCCAAAAAAGAAGTTGAAATGTTTTATAAAATGGTTGATGAATTTGAACTTATCACTTCCTTTTTTCTGAATCTACTGAGGTGACCATATGGTGTTTGCTTCTTTAATCTGCAGCTAAGTAAACTATATTGCTATCTTCTAATGGTCCAGTTAATGACATCCTTGTCTTCCTGGGGTAAACACTCCTTGGCAATATTTGTTTTCAATGTTACTTCAATAACATTGCTGCAATTGGTTAGCTGAGAGTTTATTCATAATCGTTACATCTACATAAGTGACACTGAGCTATCACTTTTCTTCTTTCAATGACTCTCCTTTCTGGCTTGGAGTCAGGGTTCAATTGCAGTAGCTAGTGCCCAGTCTCCTACCCATTGTCGACTCTTATTTCTTGGTTTGAGTAAGAGAGGTTTTCTGTTCCTTGAAGGTGATAAAAGTGCGTATGAGGACATCTGGATTTGGTGAAGTAATCTGTGGCTAAAATTTCTTATTCAAAGTCAATTTCTTTAATGTACAGTAAGTCTAGTCAGGTTTTCCATTTCATGAAAAATTTGTGGCAACTGATGTTTTTCCAGGTAGCTGCCTACTTTATCTCATTTCTCAAACATACAGTTTAACATACAGAGTTCAAAACTGTAGAAGCAGAACTGCTTCTCCACTGTCCCTTGTCAGAGTTGGGCAGACATAGGTAGGTGCAAAGAAAAAAAAGAGACTTTTATTTGCTTCTGATGAGGCCCAACTTCAAGAAGACACAGGGGACTCTGGCCGGTTTGGCTCCGTGGACAGAGCCTTGGCCTGCGGATCAAAGGATCTCAGGTTCAATTCCCATCAAGGACACACACCTTGGTTGTGCTCCTCCCCAGCCCGGGCCCTGGTCTGGGCTCATGCAGGAGGCAAACAATTGATGTGTTTCTCTCACATCGATATTTCTCCCTGTCTTTCCCTCTCTCTTCCACTCTCCCTAAAAAACAATGGAAAAATATTCTCAGGTGATAATAAATAAATTAATAAATTAATAAATACTACTGATCTCAACTTCAGTTTTAAAAAAAAGGAGACATGGGGAAGAGCCACTAATTTCTCAGATACTCCTAGTTATACTCATTGTAACTTTTTAAAAGCTCCCTAGAGCACCTGGATGTTCTGAGCGTGTAGGACAGGTGAACAGAGGTCCTCAGGCCAGGGAGGATCGCCAAGGGTGATTTCAGGCAAAGGTAACACCGCCTGGGCAGAGAGGAGGTTTTCCTGGCTGGGCTCAGAGATAAGGCAGGACACTCACCTGGCACTGCCTGGCACAGAGGCTGTGGCCATGTGATGGCGACCTGGAGCCAGGTCGAGGAGGTAGAATTTTATCCTGGAGTTAGCTGGCCTTCCACCTTTGGTCAAATGCATCATTTTGGAGAGAATTACAGGGCAGAGAGGAGGACAAGACAGACATTTTCTTGCTCCTTTTTTTTTTTTCTCCCCAGAGGGAGGCCCTTTATTACAGGGGGAGGGGAGGGCGGGCGGGGGAGGGGCAGACCTGACTGGCAGAACCCCTTCTATTCACTTCCTCTTCTTGCTACTTTTAAGCCCAGTTTCCAAGATTGCTTAGGGACAAAGGAGAGATAAGGTCAGGAAGAGGCAATAGGGGCAGTGTCCTCAGGAGACTCAGGTATGAGCAGGATGTGGAAAGCCTGCAGTTAAGTGGAGGCTTTGGCTTGGGTTGCTGGGAGGAAAGGTTGTGAATGTGGCTTTGAACAAGAATGCCCAGGGGGTTTGGGAAATCCAGGCCTTTGCAGCTGTGTGACCTCCGGCAAGTTACTTAACTCCCAAAGTCTTGAAATCCCAGACTGTGACCTCTGATTTCCTTTTTTAAAATATATTTTATTGATTTTTTTTTTTTTTTTTTTTTGGCAAAGAGGAAGGGAAAGGGATAGAGAGATAGAAACATTGATGAAAAAAAAAAAAAAGAATTGCTGAGAGAGGAACATCACAGATCAGCTGCCTCCTGCACTCCCCTTACTGGGGATAGAGCCTGCAACCTGGGGATGTGCCCTAACCTGGAATCCAACCGTGACCTCCTGGTTCAAAGGTTGACACTCAACCATTGAGCCACACAGGCCAGGCTGATTTTTCAAGAGAAGCATGAAATCAAGCTTCCAAAGTGAAACCTCCCAATTTAAGAAAAAATACTTTTATTGATTGTTAGAGAGAGAGGAAGGGAGATGGAGAGAGAGCCAGAAACAATGATGTGAGAGCATAACATTGATGGGCTGCCTCCTGCATGCATGCTCCTTACCCAGGATTGAGCCCGAAACCTGGACATGTGCTCCAACCAGGAATGAAACCAGCAACCAGGACAGTGCCCAACCAACTGAACCACACGAGCCAGGGCAAATCAAATCTCCTGACTTTTTAATCTTGACAATCAGAATTTTTTATTCCAGCATCCAAAACCTATATATATATATAAAATGCTAAGCGACTAGCTGACTGGTCAACTGGCCAACTGGCTGGGAGTTATGACACACACGTACTACCAGGGGGCAGACGCTCAACGCAGGAGCCGCTGAGCGACAGCAAGTTTGCAGAGTGCCCTCTCACACTCTGGGACCCCTTGGGGGACGTTGGAGAGCTGGTTTCGGCTGATCCCCGCAGGCCAGGCCAAGGGACCCACCTGCCAGAGAGACCCCGCCCACTTTGAGCTGCTGCCCCAGGTGTGGCCAGCCAGGGAGGGACCACAGGAGGTTGGCTCCCGGGCATGTCCAGCCATTCTTGCCCAGTCTTGCCCCACCAGCCACCTTCTAATTAATTTCCTCTCAATATGCATGAATTTGTGCACCAGGCCACTAGTCTTTTTAATAAAAGCTTAATAAAAGGTTAGTTTTTGTAGCCTTGGCTGGTTTATAGGGCTCTAGTGGCCTTGAACTTCTGGCCCTTGAAGCACAGGTAGGATTTGGTGTGGTTGTGAGGGGCTCCTGGTGTCTTTCAGAAATGCCTGTGCATCTCTCAGCCTTTGTGAGGACCAGAAAGCAGGATTTGCCACTGTCCTTGGGGGAGTGCAGGGCCAGACTGTCCAAGGTGAGAATCTTGCCCTGGCCTTGAGAATGCAGCTCCAGGTGCAGCTCCTCAAAGGAAGTGCACACACCTTCAGTTTGGACACATCCTGTGTGTCCATGTTATTGGTTATAATTCCTACAACCACAGAGGTTTCACCTCAGCCATGATGCTCCCTCTCCCGGTTCACCTGGGAAAGGGATAGAGGCAGCTGGTTAGTGCAACTCATGAACGAACAACCTCTTCAGCACTACCTGGCTGAAGTTGGGGTTGGCTTGTCTGGCTAGAAACCTGTACAGTTTGACCAACAGCTTTAGGTGGATGTCCTGGCTCTAGGGCACCTCGCACCAGACTTTGGGTCATTGTTGTGGTGCATGTGAACTCATTCCCATGATGGCGCCTCCTGCCTCACCAGGTCTGGAAAGTGACAATCAGTTTTTAAAATTGTGCTAAATTCTGAGAGAAGGATTTGGGTGCGAGTGGTTTGTTTTTGAAATGAACTTGGGACATGCTAGGAAGGGAGTGAGGAGGCCAGAGAGGGAAAGGAAGACAGCCAGGAATAGGTGGGCCATCCCATCAATTACTACTGCGGGCTACTGCAGCCAAAGCCTGCTGAGAAGCTCTGGGAGCCAGCATAGAACTCCAACTCTGAGTTATCCCGCCAGAAGGATGGGAGGGGAGCTGGGGTGTTAAGATACAGCCTCCTGGGTGGCAATAATTACCCCTGCAAGGCCTATCGCTAGTGCTTCCAACAGTTTTCCCCTTCCGTCAAGCCCTTAGGCGCAGAACAACACTGGCTGGCAGGTGAGTCTGTAGGAACATACTGAAAAGATAAGATCCAAGGGATGCAGACATTTAATCTTTTCCCCAATCTTGAGAAAGGTACTCGTTATGGGATCTCAGGCAGTTACTTATCCTTTCTGAGCTTAGGTGTCTTATCTGTCTTATAGGGACAGTAATTGTGCCTATATAGGTTTGTTGTGAGAGTTAATCAAGAGTAAAAATTGTAAAGTCTTTGGAACAATAAGTACCGCCATCACAGTAAAGTGCTCAATAAATACTACTACTACTACTGTTATTTTTCACTATGATTATAATTGGCCCATTTCACAGGTGAGGTATCTGATGCCCAGGGAGGAAGATTTTGTGGTTGAAAAAAATTAAATAGTTAAGCCCTGGCCAGTTGCTCAGTGGTTAGGGCTTTGGTCCCCAGACCAAAAGGTTTCGGTTCAATTCCTGGTCAAGGGCACGTACTTCAGTTGCAGGCTGATTCCCCAGGCCAGGTCAGGGCATGGGCACATGTGGGGGGCAACCAATTGAGGTGTCTCTCACATCCCTCACATTGTTGTTTCTCTCTCTCCCCCTCCTCTGTCCTTGCCACTCTCTCTCTAAAGATCAATGGGAAAAAATATTCTGGGGTGAGAATTTAAAAAATAATTATTAAATAGTTAAAAGAAACTGGCATGGATATTCCATCTCTTTCAAGCTCACATAGCTGGGTTTTTCCAGTCTGAAGGGATGGGAGAAAGCTGTTTTCTTCATGCCTGTCCTCATTGCCATAGCATAAATTCATCACTCACATCCAGACTTTTTCATCACTTTCTCCTCCTCCTCCTCCTCCTCCTCCTCCTCCTCCTTCTGTTTTTAAAATACTTCACGTGAGGATATTTTTTCCATTCATTTTTAGAGAGTGAAAGCGAGGGGAGGGGGGGAGAGAAAAGCATCAATGTGAGAGACATTGATTGGTTGCCTCCCTCATAGGCCCTGATCTGAGCCGAGGGATTGAACCTGCAACCCAGGTATGTGCCCTTGACCAGGAATAGAACCCAAGACCCTTCAGTCTGCTGGCCAATGCTCTAACCACTGAGCACCCGGCTAGGGGTATACTTTTTAGAGGACTGTCCTCCATCTCTATGGCCCACTGGAACTGCTCTGCCCACAAGAAAGGACAGAAGCTTATTTCTTAGCTGACAAGTGCTGGAGTATGAGCACCCTGCTCCCTTGTTTTGAGTAGGAAGCAACTTGGAGCTATAATTATGCGCCAGCACTCCCCTATGGGATCAGGCTAAAGCCTCAAATCACCCCTGTCTTAGGTCCTGTTCCTTTCTTATTCTGTTTTCCCCCACTGCCTTAACAATTTCTCCTGGGAGACTATCTTTCATAAATCCCTTGGAGACAAACTTATCTGAGGTCTGCTTCTGGGAAATCTGATCAAAGACTTTGGGTCTTAAGAATGAGACACAGGCCCTCAGGAGTTTGGTCTGACCTCTTTCTTCAGTTTCCTGGTGCTTGACATCTGTGAATGAACCATGCCTGTAGAGCCTTGTGGATTGACTACAGAAGAGAATACTTGACTGCCAAGTGAGATTTCACACTGCAGGTTAGCCAAGAAACTCATGGGAATGGAGCAGAGGCTAACCTGAGAGCAGGTGGGAAGAAGTGACCAAAGAGAGAAGGGTAATGTAAAGATTTAAGCACAAACGTCAGAACTTAAAATCCAACAAAGATACTAAAAGTCACTGGTAATCCTATCATCCATAGAAAATTACTATAAATATTGATATTGTATGATATTCCTATTAGAGGCCCAGCACACGATTGAAATCACGTGAGGAGGTGCCCCGCCTCCCACCATGCAAGGAGGGACCCCGCAGGTCACCTCAGACCCCCTCTGTTTCACTTTCACCCCAGGCCCCTTCTGCTCCCCTGCCTGTGTCTGCTCCAGGGCTGCCTGAGTCGGCGTGGTGGCGCAGCCAGCCCCAGGCCTCCCCGGCCCCCCTGCCTGTGTCCACTCTGGGCCACTGGAGCTGCCCCGCTGGCTCCAACAGGCCCCCCTGTGTCTGTCTCCATCTCTGCTCCAGGTTTCACCTGCGCACGCAACATTCTCCTGTCTGGTTGTGACCCATTATGGCGTCCTGGCCTAATTTGCATATTACCTCTCTCTCTCTGTCTCTCTGTCTCTCTGTCTCTCTGTCTCTCTCTCTCTCTCTCTCTCTCTCTCTCTCTATATATATATATATATATATATATATATATATATATAGATATAGATATAGATTAGTTACATATTGCTGTACATCAAATGATCAAAAAGTAGAGGCCTAAAACAACAATAACTATTTATTAACTCACTTACTTTTGGTGGGTCAGGAATTCTGGAGCAGCTTAGCTGAGTGATTCAGCTGAAGGTCTGACTTGGACTGAAGGATCCTCATTCACGATGATATGCTCACATCAACTGTTGGCAGAAGGCCTCAGTTTCTTGCCACAGGAACCTCTCCGTAGGGCTGCTTGAGCATCCTTCAACCATGGCTGCTAGCTTCTCCCATGTACTAGTGTGGGTATGGGAGGCAACCAATTGATGTGTCTCTCTCACATTGATATTTTCTCTCTCTCTCACTGTCTCTCTCTCTCTCTGTCTCTCTCTCCCTCCCATTCCTAAAAATCAATGGAAAAAATATCCTTGGGTAAGGATTAACAAAATGAAATAAAAAAGTTGCATAGGAAAAATAGTCTCTCTTCTTCATTTGGGCATTACCATAAATGCATGTTACACCTGGACCCATGGAGCCATCTTGCAACCATGAGGGCACTTAGGCTGATATGTTGATGCAGTGGATAAGATGGGATGGAAAGATGAAAATCATTTGAGACCTTGAAGATGTCATCAAACCTAATCCTATACTTACCTCTGAGCTTCTTGTTAACAGGGAGAATACATTTTTATTACCTCTTTATGTATTTTATTCCTTATACATAAATAGAACCCAGCGTTCTTTGTTATTTTCAGCCAAAAGTAATCTAATTTATATACATTTTAATCTGCTTTTGACTTAGATTTTGTGAACACTTTTTTCTGTTTGATACCTTTGTACATCATCAAATAAAATGATTGCATAGCACTTGTGCTGAATGTACTTAACAATTTCCCTGTTATTTGATATATAAATTTCCAATTTTTATTATTACAAAAAACATATGTAACATTTTTAAAAGAAAAAAAATTCTATGTTGCCAATAATTTTTTAAAAATATATTTTATTGATTTCAGAGAGGAAAGGAGAGGGAGAGAGAGATAGAAACATCATTGATGAGAGAGAGTCATCTATTGGCTACTTCCTACATGCGCCAGACTGGGGATTTGAGCCTGCAACCCAGGCCTGTGCCCTGACCGGGAATTGAAGCATAATCTCCTGATTCATAGGTTGATGCTGAAATACTGAACCACATGAGTCGGGCTCATTTTTAATATTTTGAGAGAATTCCATATTGTTTTGTGGTTTTTAAAAATATATTTTATTGATTTTAGACAGGAAGAGCTAGAAACATCGATGATGAGAGAGAATCACGCCCCCCTACTGGGGGTAGAGCCCGCAACCCAGGCACGTGCCCTTGATTGGAGTCAAACCTGGGACCCTTCAGTCCGCAGGCTGATGCTCTATCCACTGAGCTAAGCCAGCCAGGGCTCCATATTATTTTTCATAGTGGCTACACCAGTTTGCATTTCCATAGACAGTGCCCAAGGGTTTTCATTTGTCCACATCCTCCCCAACACTTGTTTATTGATTTATTAATAGTCATTTTGACAGGTGTGAGGTGATGTCTTATTGTGTAACATTAAAAAGTGAGTACCTTTAAAGTTTTACAATATGTATTATTAAAATTTCCAGAAAGGTTGTGCCAGTTAAAATTCCCACCAATGAGTGGCAGAATTTCCATTTTCTCACATCTTTATCAATACTGGGTATTATGCTTTCAGAATTTTTTGCCATTTTGAGAAGCAAAACACTATGAGAAATGAGGAGAATTCCCCCTTCTATACTTTAGTTCTTCTGGCAGTCTGGACTAATACCAAAATAAAATTGACACAAGGCTAGATTAACAGGAAGAAGAAGACACAATTTAATGTGTGCACACTGGAGAATAGCAATAGGATGTTTAGATGATAAAATGAGGTTCAAAGAAATGATTGACATAGGCATCCTTTTATACTTTTTAAACAAAGAGCAATAAATTTGTGAGAAATTGACAGGGCAAAGACAGTTAGTGCCCATTAGAAAGGAATCTTAGCAAGGTTTAGGTTTAGGTAGTAAATTAGTAAAGGAAGTACAAGGTTTGTTTATACAAGCTTTTTTTAGACTGGATTTTAAAAAAAATCTCTTGGGATGAGGTTATCTTTCAGCCCTCAGGAGCAGGGAGAAACCCTGTCACACAGAGAATTATTTTCTGCATTTCCAGTCAGAGTTTATCATGCTTCCACTGCTTCTCCAATGATTTCAATTCAAAGAATCAATATGCCATTAGAGCATATCTTGGGCCCTGACAACATGCAATTGTGGGGTGTGTGTGTGTGTGTGTGTATTGTTGATTTCAGAGCGGCGGGAGAGGGGGAGAGAGAGAGAAATATAAATGATGAGAGAGAATCATTAATTCCTACCTTCTATATGTCCCACACTGGGGATCAAGCCCACAACCTAGGCATGTGCCCTTGGCTGGAATTGAACCTGAGACTCTTCAGTCTGCAGGCTGATGCTATATCCACTAAGCCAAACTGGCCAGAACTATTGTGTGGTTTTCTTGCGTGTGTGATTTTTTTTTTTTTTGAGACTGACATGGATTTGTTGTTTTATTCATTGGTTGTTTCTTATATGTGCCCTGACTGAGGATCAAACCCACAACCTTGGCATATCAGGACTAACCTCTAACCAACTGAGCTATCCAGCCAGGCCCATTGCGTTTTGATTTACATTTCCTTATGACCAGTATTTGTCATGATAAAAATGAGAGATTATAAAGAGGTTGCATCTTAATTATTTTTATCACTTAAGAAACCTGTATTTAAAAATCTAATTGTGGACTCTATTTTTATGCCCTGAGTAAGCAGGTAAGCTTTTCCACATATATTTTCTGTTTATAGAAACCAAGTAGAAAAGACACTATGGAGAACAAACAGGACAGCTAACAGCTTGGGGACAGCATTTTGATATGTGGTGACAGGGGTTGCTCTAGCAGAGATCGTCCTAAGAGGCTGTCCAATTGTCCAAAGGAGTGTCTGCAGAGCAGTGGTGAGGCAACCCCAAAGGCAGGCGGCTCTAAGCACTGGGAGGATAAACAGTCCATTTCAAAATTAGACACTCAGGCAGCCATCACCATTTTCTAACATGGAATTCCACATCTCGGTATTTTGGATCTAGATTCTAGAACAAACTTTATATTAAAAGAAAATCAGGCCTGGCCAGTGTGGCTCAGTGGTTGAGCATCAACCTATGTTGATTCTGGGTTAGGGCACATGCCCGGGTTGTGGGCTCGATTCCCAGTGTGTGGCATGCAGGAGGCCGCCAATCAGTAATTCTCTTTCTCTCAACATTGATCTTCCTATTTCTCTCTCCCTCTCCCTTCCTCTCTGAAATCAATAAAAAATATTTAAAAAAGAAAAGCAGAACAAACAAATAAATATAGATCTCACCTATCCAGATATTGAGCACCATGCTAAATGTCTCAGGAGGCTTTTTCCCACGGAAGAACTACTTGTCCTGAGTTGATGGAGATTCAGTTAATTCATGTTCTCCCCATCTTCTCTTTTCCATTCATTAAACAAAAACATTTTATAAAAAACCCACCATGTGTGCCCTGGCTGGTGTGGCTCAGTGGATTGAATCATTGTCCCATGTACCAAAAGGTTGTGGGTTTGATTCCCTGTCAGAGCACATACTTAAGTTTTGGGTTCAATCCCCAGTCTGGGAGTGTAGGGGAGGCAACAAATAAATTTTTCTCTCTTATGTGGATGTTACTCTCTCTCTCCCCCTTCCTCTCTTTCTCTCCTTCTCCCTCTCTCTCTGAAATCAATGAAAAAGATGTCCCTGGCAGAGGATTAAAAAACAAAACAAAAACCCCCACCATGTGCAAAAATGAGTGTAGCTCTGATAGGGTTGCCAGATTTTAGCAAAAACAAACAAACAAACAAACAAACAAACAAATAAATAAAAGTACAGGAGGCCCAGTTAAATGTGAATTTCAGAAAAATAATAACCAACTTTTAGTATAGTATAGTATGTCCCCAATATACATGGCAATCCTAGTGAGAATGAGTCCTACTTGTGTATTATTTCCATTTCCTTGAGAAGATAAGTATCTTCTGATACTTATCTGAGGCTGTTCTGGAAACCACATGAAAATAAAATGCAAACCTTATCAAAAGACTTGCACAAGGATGTGTGTTGCATATTGTAATAAATAGTGGTATCTGTGTGATGGAACACTCTCAGCAGTGAAAAAGAACGAACCACTGCCTGGCTGCATTGAACATTGTCCCATGCGTGGTCACCAATTCGAGTCCCAGTCAGAGCACATGCCCAGGTGGCAGGCTTACTCCCCCAATTAGAGGGTGTTTCTCTCTCATCATTGATGTTTCTCTCTCTCTCCCTCTGCTTTCCTCTCTGTCTAAAAATCAATGGGGGGAAAAATAAAACAACAACAACAAAAGAATGAACTACTGCCATTTGCCAAGACACAAATGACTATCAGACATAATGTTGGGTGAAAGCAGCCAACTTGAAGAGCGTATGCTGTATGATTCTGTTTATACAGAGTTTAAAAAAAATGGGCAAAAAATAGCCCTGGCCAGTTTGGCTCAGTGAATAGAGTGTTGGACTCCTGGATTTGATTTTGGTCAACAGCATGAATCTTGGTTGCAGGCACCATCCTGGCCCTGGTGGGGCCAAAATAAACAAATAAATAAGCTTGGCTGGTGTGGCTCAGTGGTTGAGTAACAAACTATGAAGTAGGAGGTCACGGTTGATTCCTAGTGAGGGCACATGGCCAGGGGTTGGAGTGCAGGAGGCAGCCGATTGTTTCTCTCTCGTCAATGTTTCTATCTCTCTATCTCTTTTCCTTCCTCTCTCTCTCTCAAAAAAATAAAAAACATTAAAAAAAAACTAAAATGGGCAAAATTCACTGATGGTGATAGATGGTGGTTTCCATGGAGAGGTGGGTAATGATGGGCAGAGGGCACACAGGAACTTTCTGGGAGTCTGGAGATATGTATATTTTGATCTGGGTAGTACTTACACAGTTGCTCCCATATGTAAAAATTCATCAACCAGTATCTTAATCAGTGCATTTTATCATAACTATATTATACCTTAGTTTGAAAAAAGAGTCTAACCGCTCTCAGACCAACATCTCCAGTTTTCTCTAGGCCAGTTTTGTGCATGAACCCATTTTTGCATTGTGATTTTTCTCTCTAGTGCCTTCATCTTGGCTGAATCAAATTATTTTTTCTTTCTTTCTTTCTTTTTTTTTAGAGAGAGAGAGAAAGAGGAAGGGAAGAGAGAAAGAAACACAGAAAGAAACATTGATTTGTCATTTTTCCTATTCATGCATTCACTGGTTGCTTCTTGAATGTGCCCTGACTAGAAATCAAACCCTCAACCTTGGCGTATCAGGACAACACTCTAACCAACTGAGCTACCCTGCTGAGTACAACTTTTTAAGGGGTGTGTTATTGCTGGAGGGTCCCCATCATCTACGGAGATGATGTCCTATGTCCTCTTTACCTGCTGTCCTCTCCTGCCTAAATGAGTTTCCTGTGCTGGAGGAGCCCCCGGGACTCATTCCTGAGCCTTTGCTCTTCTCTGTCTATACCCCCTCCCAAATGATCCTATTGAATCCGTTGGCTTTAAATATTACACAGTACTGATGATTCCCATGTACATAACTCCAGCCTAGTCTTCCCCCCATATGCATGAATCTGGTGTCAGTAATCCAACTGTTTCCCCTGGGGACATCACATGTTGGAAGTCTCTGTCCTAGACTGTCCCCCTCCTGAACCCTCCATCCATCCATCCCTTGGATGGAGAGGTCCCTCTTTTACCTGGCTACCCAAGCTCCAATCTTGATTCCTTCCTTTCCTTTATCTCCATAGATAGTCCATTAGCAAGCCTTTTATGTTTATCTTCACAGGGTACTTTGCCTCTGACCCTTGACTCCATTTCCACTGCTCTTACCCGAGGCCAACCCTATGTTTTCCACCTGAATTATGTAACTCTTCCTGTGCTATTTGCTTTACCCTTGGCCCCTCCAATTCATTGGGGACATCACAGGTTGAAGTCCACAGGGGAATGGAGTGATCCTCTTATGACTTCCTATCACATTGAGGATTGTTCTATCTCGTCCCCTCATGACCTTTTCTTCAATCTCACCTCATATTATTTTCCCACTTTCCAATGACACCGACTGTTTTTCAGTTTCTCAGATGTGACATGTTCTTTCCTGCCTCAGGACTTTTGTACTTGCTGTCCCCTCTTTTTCGAACGATCTTTTCCCGGCTCCTTATATAACTGGCTTCTTCACGTCTCAGCAATGTGTTCCCTCTTTTGTCCTTCTTTACCACCTTACCTAATATGCCTGCCCCTCCCATCAGTCAGCCCCTTTTATTTTTTCTTTTTAGCACTTACAACTGTGTGAATTCAACACATGTCACCCCGAGATATGCTTCTATAGTATGCAGATTGTTTGAGCTAAAGGCAACTTTAGCAGAGGGCTCCACTCCCTGGCTCTCCCTTAACTACCTAGAAGAACTTGAATGAGGGACCTTGCCCACAATAAGAGATTACCAGAAATAACCTCTTTTGACCTATCTATAGGAAAGAACAAATTTTTATTTACTAAGCATCTGCTCTTCTTATCACCCTGCAATGATTCTTTGAAGCCCCTAAGGTACCAAGGTACCTCACCTCATCCCTAACTCAGGATGTTCAATTTTTATTTCTGAAGCTCTCCTGAATACGGGATCGCTGACTCTGCATGTAAGCAGGGTTCCCATACATATGTATGTATTAAAATTGGTTATTTTTTCTTGCTAATCTGTCTCAATTCTATTTGATTATTAGACCTTGAGGGTATAGAAAATTTTGTTCTCCCCCCAAACCACAAATATAATCATTATTTAAAAAAGTATGTTTGCCCTAGCCAGTTTGGTTCAGTGGATAAAGTATTGGCCTGCAGACTGAAGGGACCCGGGTTTGATTCCATTCAGGGGCACATGCCTGGGTTGTGGGCTCGATCCCCAATAGGGGGCATGCAGGAGGCATACAATCAATGATTCTCTCTCATCATTCATGTTTCTATCTCTCTCTACCTTCCTCTCTGATATTAATAAAAATATATTAAAAATATGTTTATTGATTTTTAGAGAGAGAGAAAGGGAGAGGGATAGAGGTAGAAACATCAATGATGAGAGAGAATCGTTGAGTTGCTGCCTCCCACATACCCCCACCAGGGATCAAGCCCCCAACTCCACCTATGGGCCCTGACTGGGAATCAAACTGTGACTTCTTGATTCCTCAAGAATGTTGATGCTCAACCACTGAGCCATGCCTCCTAGGCTATAATTATTATTATTTCTTTAAAAATATATATTTTATTGATTTTTTTACAGTGAGGAAGGGAGAGAGATAGAGAGTTAGAAGCATCGATGAGAGAGAAACATTGATCAGCTGTCTCCTGCACACTCCCTGCTGGGGATGTGCCCACAACCAAAGTACATGCCCTTGAGCGGAATCAAACCCGGGACCCTTGAGTCTGCAGGCTGATGCTCTATTCATTGAGCCAAACCAGTTACGGCTATAATTATTTTTTATTTGTTTATTTACTAGATGCCTTTTTATGTCTTACAACACAGGCCCACTGAGCACTTGGAGCTCAGTCTAATACTGGGATACAATTATTTCTCTTTTGTTCCCCTATACTTACTAGTACGCTAGTTCAATGAGGGCAAATGAGGTGAATTTTTTACCCACATTTTGTCATTGCCATCTAGACCTGTGCCTACCAGGTAGCATGTGACCAGTAAAGAGTGGCTGTGCTAATATCAGAAGCGTGAATGGTGCAGCCAACAATCTGGTCTCAAAGACCTGAATTTCAAGTGACCTTACATAATCAAGGATCTTATCAAAAACAAAGAGAATAAAATTTAATGCAGACAGAGTATAAACATAGTCTGGGCAGACATTGAATATGTGATATTATGGCTTAAAGCAAATTTCGGGTTTAGTCCTACAACTAGATTGGGCCTCTTACACTAATTAATACCTTGTATTTGTAAAGCACTATAAGAACATTTCCAGAAAGCACGTTCACAATAATGATATCATTTAATCCTCACACTCACCTATGTGGTAAAAGGGCAGACAGAATTATCTTGAGTTGGCATATTAGGAGTCCTACCTGGAGATTGTAAAATCATTTCTCCAAGGTCACCCAGCAAGGCAGAGTTGGGGAAGAGGATCCTATGCCTTTCCTCCAAGGCTGTATGAGTTGTATGATACATTTGTTCTAGAACCAAAGGAATATTCAAAATTAAACCTTTGCTCAGTGGTTAGAATGTCAGCAGCTCACTGAAGGGTCACAAGTTCCATTCCTCGTCAAGAATAGGTATCTGGCCCTAACTGGTTTGGTTCAGTGGATAGAGCGTTGGCCTGCGGACTGGAAGGTCCCAGGTTCGATTCCGGTCAAGGTTGCTGGCACATCCCCAGTAGGAGGAGTGTAGGAGGCAGCTCATCGATGTTTCTCTCTCATCGATGTTTCTAACTCTCTATCCCCCTCCCTTCCTCTTTGTAAAAAATCAATAAAATATATATTAAAAAAAAAAAAGAGTAGGTATCTGGCCCAGCCAGTGTGGCTTAGTGGTTGAGTATCAACCTATAAACCAAGAGGTCACGGTTTGATTACCAGTCCGGGCACATGCCTGAGTTGTGGGCTCCCTTCTGCTCTCCCTTCCTCTCTGAAATCAATAAGAATATATTATTTTAAAAAAAGAGAGAGAAAGAAAAAAAAGAGCCATACCTGGGTTGCAGGTTCAATCTCCAGCCCTTAGTTGAGGCGCCTGTGGGAAACACCAATTAATGTGATCACATCTGAGTTTCCCTCCCTCCCTCCCTTCCACTCTCTCTAAAAATCAATGGAAAAAAAATATATCCTCTGGTGAGGATCAACAGCAACAACAAAACTTAACCCTTCACATCCTGCAGTATATACATGCATCCGTATTTCTTAAAGTGCACATCCCTGGAGACAGTAAGGTGGACCAGTTCAGCTCCCTGGGCCTAATCTTCTGTCTCAGGGCCCATTGTAGACCGGGGCTTTATCTCACTCTGGAGCTGGACCTTGTCATCTAAAACAGGAAGCATGTGATTTATTGAATATAAATTTGTTCACTGGATTTTTTTCTAAGTCTAGTTGTTGCTTTTACCTAATAAATTTTTTGTAGTACACATACAGAAACATGCACATATCGCAAGTGTGCAGCTTAATGAAATCTCACAAAATGAATATGCTCATGTGCCTGATCAGGGTATAGACCATGACCAGCTCTCCAGAAGACCCCATGGGTCTCTCCTTTGTCATATCCCCCACAAGGTGACAAAATTTTGAATTCTAACAGTCAGGATTAGTTTTGCCTCTTTTCTACTTTGTATAGTTACTGATGCAGTTATGTGTTGTTTTTCTCCAAAGACTAAGTATGTGCATGAGGTTCTAGGTTCAAATGACTTCTTTATTAAATAAAGCCCCATTAAATTTTTTTTGTTGCTTTCAGAGAGGGGAGAGAGAGAGAGAGAGAGAGAGAGAGAGAGAGAGAGAGAGAGAGAGAAACATCAATGATGAGAGAGAATCATTGATCAGCTGCCTCCTGCACACCACAACCAGGGATTGAGTCTGCAACCTGGGGATGTGCCCTTGACCAGAATCGAACCCAAGACCCTTCAGTTTGCAGGCCAATGCTCTATCCACTGAGCCAAAGCAGCTAGGGTTAAAGGCCCATTTTTTTAATTGTGATATTTGAGGCCTTTTGTGTTTTGTCTCTAACTTATATTTCTGCCTTGGCTTCCAATTTTTCAGGAATTTTGGGGTTAATTCCTTTTCATCTCACCTTCCACCTATGGTCAGTCCATGTTGGTTCAGTCCAATAGCTGAAATCATTGAATTCTTACTGAGCATCTACTATGTCGCAAACACTACATGAAGAGCACATCAATCAAGATCTCTGCCCTGGAGGAGCTGACAATTAGTGAGTCAGGAGAGTGAGACAGAGAAACAAATATTTTCAAGATAAATTCATTCTAAATGCTAGGAAGTAGCATATACACACATACCAGCCTAAGGGCTCAGGAGAGCTTTGCAGGAGAGGCCAAGAGACTTAAAGGATGAGTAAGAATGAGCCAGAGGAAAGGTTAAGGTGAAGGGCTTTTGAAAGGAATGGACACAGCTACGCTTCCCCTACCCTCAACACCTGTGTTTGAAGGAGGCAGGGGAAAGGCGAGTGTGAGAAGGAGACAGAAAAACAGGGTCAGGGAAGTTGAAGAACCAGCAGGAAATGCAGCCACAAAACCAAGGGAGAAGCTTTTCCAGGAAATGCAGTGTCAACTGTGCCAAATGCCTCCAGAAAGTTCCGGTAAGATACTGCAGAAAAGATCCCCTGGATTGTGCAAAAGGCTAATTTACCTGGCAGTTTCAGAGGATAACAGGGAAACCAGATAAGTATCTGGCCCAGCCCAGCTGGTGATGCTTAGTGGTTTGGTACCAGCTAAGGATAGTTATTATAGGTGAACATTTGCAATCAATTTCATAGTAGGAGATACTGATTTTTGAGCAAACTCTTATTCCCTGCCCAATTCCATTATTTTTTTTAGTGGCCTGTATTACAAAAAGATTAAACTCAATTATGACTAGTGGCCCAGTGCATGGATTCATGCACATTGAAAGGAAGTTAATTAGAAGAAAGATTCGTGTGGTAATTACATTACTGCAAAACATTATATGTCAAAATAGTATCTATATATATATAAAAGCCTAAGTGACTGTTATGGCCAGAATGACCAGTCAACCAGTCACTCTGATGTGCACTGACCACCAGGGGGTAGACGCTCAATGCAGGAGGAGCCCCTTGGTGGTTATTGTGCTCCCACAGCCAACCTCTTGCGGGCTCTCCCCCTGCCAACCAGCCCCCCTGATAAATCCCGATTGGGAGGTTGGCTGGCCCTGCTTCGGGGTCCCTCCCCCAGTTGGCTGGCCTTTGATAGGCCTTGGTCACCAGCCTGGCTGAGGGTCTCCACCTGTGCATGAATTTGTGCACCTGCTCTCTAGTATATAAATATAGTATTATAAAATCAAAATACAAAATATTTTAATATTGCTATTTGCCCTTTCTCTATATTAGAAGTGTCAGAGATAAAAAAAATTAATAAAATGAATATGAAAATAGTATATAAATTGATTAATAAATAAACAATAACAAATGACATAAAAACAGCAGACATGATAAAAAAATAACAAAAACATGATATAAAAACAACATTGATAAAAACAATGACTGGTAAATTGATTAAATAATATTTGTTCTTCAGATACATTCTGTCGACAATGGCTTCTTTTGACTTCAGAGGTACGTTGTGTCAATATTTGGTCTTCAGATACATTCTGGCATCATGTGCGATTGGTGCCAGCGAGAGCTTTATAAGTATCGTGCATGCACAAGTCAACATTTCTTTTTAAATTGCCAGTGTGCATCATTTGCACCGGCAGGTAGGTTAGTCGGACATCATTCAGACGTATGGTCGGTGACTTAGCCTTTTATATATATATCTACTAGAGGCCCAGTGCACAAATTTGTGCACCGGTGGGGTCCGGTCAGCCCGCCTGGATAGTGGCTGATCAGGCTAGCCGGTGGGGAGGAGTCGCAGGTATGGGGCAACCAGCAGTGGGGCCAGCTGGTGGAAGGGATTGTGAGCAGTTTGCCAGCTGGCCCTGCCCCCTGGTAGAACTCCCAGTCAAATTCTGGGTTGAGGGAACAATTTTCATATTAGCCTTTTATTATATAGGAAGATATTTTGAATTTCATCAGTAAAAAATTTGTGGAAATTTGTTTTCTCTAATTATATACTAGTAAGTACCTATATCATGTTCTTGATTTTGCTTCCGGCTCATAAAGCTTAAACTATTCACTATCTGGCCCTTACAAAAATAGTTGCCAACTCAGCTCTAGACTCCAGAGAGATACTGGATATAAATATTGTAAAGAAAAGCACTGCATGAAGATGGAATAGTTCCAAGCTACAATTACCTTTCAATAATAACATAGCCTGGAAATGACAGAACTTTCAATCAAATTATCCAGGTCAGGAAACAATCTTGATATATTCTGCTGATTTAGTTTAGAGAAGTTAAGGGGGGAGGGAAAAACCCTATCTGTGTCAGCTATAATAGGAAAGGGAAATGAACAGAATATGAAAGGAAAAGAATAGGAAAATCTCATGTGTTTTTTGAATTGATGATGATAAATAATTAAGGACACTGATAAAATATTTTATCATTGATGATGATAAAATAAATAAGGACACTGATTAAACACATTCAAGCACTGAATAAGCACTTTTTATAGACATGATCTCATTGAAGCCTTACGACCTTGCAGGCAAGGTTGCAGCCAGGGTCATCCCCTGACACCAACTCCAGTTCACCAGCAGTAAAAAGCAGCATTTTGTTCAGAAAATGGAAACAGCTGAAGACTAGTTGGTGAAGGGAAATGTCCTGCGAAATAGCCCATGTTCTGTATCTTTTTTTTTTGCCAGGTTATTGTATAGACTGGAGGCTCTGACGGCTTTAGAGAAGGGCTGTGAGGTGGTCAGTTCTGTGTTTTGGGAAGATAGCAAGAATGGCTTTGGGAGATAATTCTTGAGGCCAAGAGGCCGGATGGAGAGAAGCTTTTTCAGCAATCCGAAGAAGAGTGAATAAGAGTGTGAGATAATGAATGCTGAGAGGAGAATTTCAGACACACTTCCCCTGTTCCAGTTGGTCACAGGTGACAGACTGATTGCTCATCGGGGCTGAGACAGGCAGTCAAAGTGGGCTTCAAAGTTTTTGGTGGCAAAATGAGAAAAACCCAGATAAGAAACGAGTTTGTGGGAGGAGAATAATGAGTTGAGTAGTGGGGAGGTTGCATTGAAAATACTATCCAGAGGAGTTTGTCTAGGGAGCAATGGAAATGTGTATCTGGAGGTTCAGAGAGAGAGTTGGGGAGCCTGTGGAGATGGCTGACCTTCAGAGGGCGTTTGAGGAGAGAGCAGGGGAAAAGAGGAAAGAAAGGAGGTAAAGAAAGCTAACACTGCCAGAGGTGAGCGTGGGCAGCTCATACATCACTGACAGGAGAGTTGGGGGGACTGTAGGAAGGACAGTAAGCAGGACCAAGTGATATCACCAGGAAAGTTTCCAGCAGGAGGGCGAAGTCAGTGGAATGTTACAGAGCCATCCAAGAAAAAAAGGACCTTAAACAGGCAATTGGATTTGGCAGTTAGAAGGTCACTGTTGACGTCTGAGAAAGCAGGGAGAAATGGAGATCAGGGGGAAGGGGGAGGCAGGAAGGCCAAAGGCTGGGAGCTGGGGCAGTAGAATATTTTAGGACAGTTCTAGAAAGAACTAATGCCTATGGAGGGAGAGGGAGACCCTGAAGATGCAACAGTTCGCTCCCAACTTCTGTTCCAGAAGATGTCAACGTCCCTGGCTGGGCAGAACACAGAGTCCTCCAAAAATAAAAAAATAAAAGTAAAATAAAAACAAAGTTGGTTGGAAAACGCTCTTGCCGCTCTGAGCAGGATGTGGGGAGGTTCCACGCTGTGCAGGGCAGCGTGAATCTTTCCTCTGGGTGCCAGTCACAGAATCTCCATCTCTTCTACTTCCCATTTTCCATGCGGATCGGAACACCTGGCCTTCCGCCGTGTACTGAATTTTACAAGCCAACGGACATGTTTTAATAATACATGTTATTAGAGACCACACCTATACGATGTCCACAGGTGCTGGTTCTCTCTCCACACACGCTGACACGTGTGATTCCGAAGAACACGGAGTCCCCCAGACTGTCAGACTGGTGGAAGACTCCGAGGATACAATCTGCTCCCCGCCACGGGTTACCGGCCACGGTCCGCACTTCAGCTCGCTCAGGAGTTGCCTGGGAGCCAGTCAGTTATCATCGCCTTGGAATAGCAACCACACAGTGGTTTCAAGATGGAAGTGCCTTGAGAGCGCTCATTATTTTTGGGGGGTTGGCGAGGGGCGCCACGTATTCGGACGGTGGCGGTCTGCAAGGGGCTGGCTGAGGGTGGTCCCCCGAGAGCCGCGGCAGCCGCGTCCCCCGCCAACTCGTCGGAAATGCTAATTTGGGGGCCTCACCCCAGACTTCCGGCCTCAGCGGCCCCCGCGGTGGGGTCCGGCAGTCCGCGTCCTGAGGAAACGCTCCAGGTGAGGCTGCGACGCGCGGGAGGTGCTGCGCCGCCGGCCTCCCTGCAGCCTTCCCGCCCCGCGGCCCTCGCCTCGCCCGGCAGCACCCCCACCCCGCCCCCGGGCATTGCAGCACCGCAGCCGCTCCCGCTGCACCTCCACCCGCCGAATCGGAAACGCACGGAAGCACGAGCCCCCTCGGGCTTCGCGACCCTGTGACGTCACGAGGAGCTCCCCGCCGGGACGGAGAGACCTGGCGGCCTCCCTTGCAGAAAAGGTGCAATCGCCCTGCACCACGCAACCCGCGAAGCCCGATGCCCCGCGGCTGCTCGGTCAGCTTCCCCGCGCGCCGCCCCCGCTCGGGGTCGGGCTGGGAGAGGAAGGGGCGCCGGGAGGGGGAGGCCGCCTCCCAGGTGGGTCCCCGGGAGCAGGTGTCCCGGGCAGGGACGGGCAGGGGGGCGCCGGCCGCGCAGGGGAGGGACGGGAAAGGGACGGAGGCTCCGGCGCGGGGCGGGCGGGGCGAGAGGCCGGCGATGCCCGGCGGCGGGTTCCGGGGTGCGGGGGCGGCCTCTCCCCTGGGGGGGCGCCGGCGGGCGGGGGTCAGGGGCGGGGAGGAGGTGGGCCCCGGCGGGCGCGGGGGCGGGCGGCTTCGCGGCTCCCCGCCCCCGGCCCGCCCCTCCGCGGCGCCATTTTGCAGCGGCTGTTGCGGGGACCAGAGGCAGCGGCGGCGGGCACTGCGGCGGGAGGCACGCGGCGAGCGGAGCCCGGCGAGCGGCAGCCAGGTGAGCGCCGGCCGCCGCGCCCCCCTCCCCGCCCGCGGGCTGCGCCTGCCGGGCCCGGCCCGGCTCGGGCCGCGAGGTGCCCGCGGCGTCCACGAGGCCGGCCCGGCACGGCCCCCGCGCGCTGTCACCGGCCCCGCGGCGCGGCCTGCGCGCCCCCACCCCGGCCGGTCGCCGTGGGGCCCGCGGGTGTCCGGCGACCTCCGGCCCCCGCCGGGCCCGGCCAGACCCCCGGACGCGGACCGCGGGCGCCGCAGCGCACGGGGCCTCAGGCCGCGCCGCGGGGCGTCCGGTGGGGTCCCCCCCGGGGCTGGGCAGGCGCCGCAGCCGCCGCCTCTCCGGCCCCCGGCCCGCGCGTCCCGGGGTCGCTTTCCCCCCTCGCTCGGCCGCAGGAGGTGCGTGCGGGCACCCTGCGCCCCTGCGGGAACCGGGGTCATCAAGAGGGGCGGCGAGCGGCGGGGCTGGGGGTGCCGCCTTTCCCGTGTTTGCTTTCTGGTCTCCTACAAAGGCTGCGCCAAGTAATTTTAGAAGCAGCTGCTCCGACCCCAGGCCCTGCCCTCTGGCCTGTCCCACCCCGGGGTCGCGGCTCCCCCTCGCTGCCACCTTGCTGCAAAGAGAAACTGACATTTTTTTTGCGTGTGGCTACTTGAAGGGTGCGGGATTCCTCCTCCCTCTGACTTTCCGTGTCCCCTTGGATGGGCAGCTGTCGGGAACGGGGCCTGCAGGCTGGGGGTGAGCGTGACTGGTGGGAAATTCTTGATGATCAGGGCAAAGGGAAAACGAGGGCAACTGCAGGTGGAAGAAAGGCGCTCAGGAGATTGCCGAGGCGTTAGCGGTAGCTGCTCCTTTTACTCTGGAGGCGGGAGGGGGAAGATGCTGTCCCCGCTGGCATTGGAGTCATCCATGTGCAGAGCAGGCCGGGGATGTGGGACGGGGAGTCCCGAGACGGTCTGTTTTGAGCTGTCATTAGTTGGCCATGTGACCTCCCTCTGCCAGTTTCTTCCTCTTTAAAGCCACAGGCTAGAACCTGGGGCCTCTGGAGCATTTAAATTGTGTGTGTGTGTATTTTTGCATTTGAATGCTGTTAGGCAGGTGGCCTCACCATGTCCCCAGGTGGACGCCAGCCCTTCACCTTCTCACTTGACTTTGTCCTCCTAGCCCCTGAAGGTGTTTGATTCTGGTGGGATTTATAAAGGGCCTTTCAGCTCAAAAATTCTCTGCTGGGTTATTGTAGCCTCTTGTGAACCTATCACTACTGGCCTCTTTTCACTCATCCGAAATTTAATAGCTTTTGGGCACCGACCTTTTAAAAGGCCAGCGGTGGCGGTGGGCATCACCGTGTAAGCCCTCATGGCACACCTGCTAGAGAAAAGGATGTGTCTGTCCATCACCCGTTTCACCTGACAGCCTGAGCATGAGCTCTCTGCGTTTTAGACTATTTCCTTTGCTAAAATGGCTTCTTTCTTTGAATATCAGGACATTTTTCTTTTGGTTTCTTTGCTTGGATTGGGGAGTGATTTTTTTTTTTAATTAGCTATTTCAATAACTTTTCATATTGACAGTCTTTTTTATTTCAGATGGTTCAGTGGTAGTTTTGTTTTCTGACTGACCCAGGTAATTAGGCTGAGATTTAACGTCTGTTAAGGTGTTTCAAAGATGCTAATGAAAGTCCCTGGCTGGAATGCTGGAGAAGGTTTTGACAGGATTTATGCTACACTCTCTATGCTGTTTGCGTAGCAAAGGCTAGTGGACTTAGCATTGTTACCAGAAGGAGGACCTGGCCCTGAGCCAGTCTGCCTAGGGCCCATAGCGTGTGGTTTCTTGACTTCGAGCAGGAAAGATTTCACAACACAAGTCCAGGTGATTTTTAGAGGGCATTTATTAAAGCTGGGGACAGTGACACAAGGAAGGGCGTAGGACAGAAGAAGCAACAGGGGAGAGACTAGGCAGGGAAATGAGCCTAAGCTGGCCTACTTTGGTTAAGAAGTCAGAAAAAAGGGGGCCTTGGGGACAGGGGGTTAGCTGCTGCCGCCTATTGCTTCCTGGTTGCAAGCCTCAATGGGGTCCCTTAGAGTTTAGGAGATGCATGCCTGTGGGGAGTGGGGGGGGCGGCGAGAAAGGCTCCTGCATGCTCCTGGGAGGAAGTGCAAGCCTTAGGACCTTCCCTTGGGATCTTCCTTTTGAGGTTTTTGTTTTAAATATATTTTTTTTATTGATTTCAGAGGAGAAGGAAGAGGGAGAGAGATAGAAACATCAATGATGAAAGAATTATTGGCTACCTCTTGCATGCCCCACACTGGAGATCGAGCCAGCAATTCGGGCACGTGCCCAGACTGGGAATCGAACTGTGACCTCCAGGTTCCTAGGCAGGTGTTCAACCAGTGCACCACACTGGCCGGGCCATTTTAGAGACTGGGCATTTAGGGGAGGCCTTAGAGAAGGATCTAAATAGAATATTGGTCAGTTCTATGCTGATGTGGCAAAATGAGATTTAGTCTCTTAACTTCAGCTGTCCTTCGATTTCTGCTTCTATCTCCTGAGTAGGGTGATGTAAGCTATTTACTCTCCGGTTGTGGAGAGGTGTAAACCTTTTACTCTTAAGTGTCCTTGGTTACAGAAGAAAGGATTTTGTGATTTACTAGATGGCTGTAAGCTGGCCATTTAACTGTCAGCCTCAGTTTCCCTGTTCCCACTTGTCCTGCCTTACCAGGCTGTCTCAGCATTGCAGGAACGAATTAGGTGGTCCAGGAGTGAGCTCACGTGTAAGGAGTAAGCTCCATCAGTCCTTACGCTGATTTGGTGCCAGGTGCTGTTGATCCAATCATTGTTGATAAAATTCAATCTTTTGCCCTGTAGGAGCCTAAGATCTAGTCTGTTGGAGTTTTGGAAATCCTGAGTTGGCTATTGTCACCTTCTTCAGGCTCCCTAAAGACAAACCTGAAATCCATTTAGGGACTGATTTCTGGCACCGCCGGTACCTTAAGGAATTTTCCCATTTTGGTTAAGGGAATTAAAAGTCAGCAGCCGTCATTTGCAGTTATATAGTGCTTTGTACGTGTAAATGAAAGCTTTTTAAAAACGTCATTTTTAAAAAAAGTTGTCTTAGGCTTTACAAATTTAAACATTTTACAGTTCTCCCATGACCTGTTTTCCAGGCCTCGCTTATAAAGCTCCCAACACACTAATCGCAAAGCCGGATAACCTCATTAATTCATTTTCACTCCCTGCTGTTCTTCCAGGGATTCTCTCCTCAGAGGACCCCGTGTCTGGCCTTTCTTTTATTCTTTTGCTGGGGAACATTGCTGCTCCAGGTTAAGCTGTGCGTGACTGCCACGGGTTTTCTGCAAGCCCTTTGTGTGCTTAGGGCACTCCGTTTTCTCCCTGGCTTTGCTATTAGTAGCCTGTTATTTATCACAGGTTCTAGATTGTTGGCTCTCCAATAATTGAGGTCTGCTTGCCGCTTATACTTTTCATAGGCCTTTCACACATTCAGTGCATTTATTAAGAGACTGCTGTGTGAATGGCAGTGCTTTGGGTACTCTGGATACTGCATGGAGATTCCCTGCTCACATGGAGCAACACACACTGGTGGGGAGGCAGACAGTGAGACTGTGTGCTCTGAAATAGAATCTGCCAGCATTGGGGGTATTGCGTATTGGGGTGGGAGCTGAACTTTTAGGAAGGGTAGACCGGGAAGGCCTGAGTCATCCTTGAGTGAAAATGTGGAGGAAGTTCATCATAGTTGGAGGAAGAGCATATCCAGTGAGGAAGACAGCCAATACAAAGGCCCTGAGGCAGGAGGAAGACAGTATTTAGTTTTGAGGTCAGAGAGACAATGGGCGTTGGATCATGTAAGGCCATGGGGAACATGGCAAAGGCCTGTGGATTTTACCTTGTTTGAAAGGGAGGTGGGGGCCGTTCGAGAGTTTTGAGTAGAGGAGCGATGTGGACTGACTTAGCTTTTAACAGGACATGCTGATTGTTGCTGTGTAAGAAGAGACTGAAGACAGGGAGGGCTGTTCCAGGTGGAGGGAGCAGCACGAGGTGTCTGACCCATTGGGGTCAGACCAAACCTGGGTTCAGCAACCTCGGTATTTGAATTCTGGCTAGGAAAGAATTCAGAGCCAAGACCCAAACTGTAAGAGAACATTTATTTGGTAAATCACAGAGGTAGGAGAAGTAATTGCTAAAAGAAGTGGGCTTTGGAACTGAGTTACTGAGGTAAAGGAAGTGCCCTTAGAGCTTGGGAGTGAAGAAGCTAATGGTGGCTTGCCTGAGGTAGAGAGAGGGAAGGGAAAGGCATGAGCATGCATCTGTGAGGGACAGCCCTCTAGGTCTTCCAACCTAAGGCTTATAGGGGTGGAGATTTTAGAGGCTGTCCCAGGGGACAATCTCAGTCGTATATTCAGCAGCTGTCCAGGTGTGTCCTTTCTGGGCTGTCATCTCCATGGATTGATTGGTCGCTGCCACGGGAGTCATTATTCAGTGCATCTGGTCCTGATGTCAGCCCTGACTGCTTTCCTTGCTTATCTGGTCTTGGAGCTGAAATGCATCAGATGCATAGATGTTATCTCTAGGGAGGACAGGTTGGGGGTCGGGGGAAGTGACAATTGTACAATTGATTTCTAGAAACATGGGGCTTTCCACCCTGCCTTCCTTATCTGCCCTTTATCCTTGCTCTTCTCACGACTCATTGCCTGCAACACAGCTGCTGCAGGGCTGAGGGTGGTGAGTCAGATCCGGAGTTTGGGGATTGGGGATGGGAGGTAGTGAGAAGTAATCTGCTTCTGAGGTGGGTCTGAGGAGATTGCTGATGGACCAGATGTGGGCAGTGAGAGAGTTGAGGGCAATACCAAAGTTTCTTACCTGAGCACCTAGAACCATTAACCCAAAGTAGCCAATAACTCAGACGCTCATGGAGCAGATTTATTTATTTATCTTCTATCTATTTATTTATTTCAGGGAGGGAGGGAGGAAAGGAGAAAGGGAGAGAAAGAGACACCCATTTGCTGTTCCATCCACTTATGCATTCATTGGTTGATTCTTGTATGTGTCCTGACTGGGGATTGAACCTTTGGGACGACGCTCTGACTAACCGAGCTTCCTGGCCAGGGCCGTGGCAGTAAGTTGCCATGCCAATCTGTCATACTCAAATACAAGTGATAAAAGAGGGGGCAGATGTTTTGTGGACGTCCTTTTCCATGGAAATGGAAGTCTTCCTGGGAAGGTCTTACTGTATTTTGTCTTAATTTTTGCTCCTGACGTTAGGTAATTCCTTGACTTTAGGTTTAAGTGTGGCCTCTAAGTCCCTCTATAAAAATTTACTCCACGGAGAGTTCTTTCTACTCATTTACTCATTAACCATTTCTTCTACTGTTTAGTGGTGTTACGTGTTCTCCAGGCCTCGAATCTAAAGATGGCAGAAAAAGCAAAATTCTGGATTTATCAAAAATGACCCTTGACAAGTCCCTAAATCCCAGGAAGTGTGGTAGACATGGTTTGCAGATATACTCTATAAAGAAATATCTAAGTATTCAGGTGTAATGAATGCAGCAGTAAACAGTGTATAATTTCTGAGGATCCTAATTAGGACTTAAGTCAAGTGTTCTCACTGCCATGAACATTTCAGAGACGGTGCAGCTCACCGTCTCTTCCTATTTGCCATCATTTTGACTCAAAATGTTCCTTATTCATTATTTTCTCTCTGCAGTCTCAATGAATTCTTCAGTTTCCTCTTCCAGTGGGGAAGAACCTCCAGTTGCCTGGCTGCCCCAAACCATGGCTTTCTCTGATGAGTGATCAGGAAAACCTTCTTCATTCCATAGTGTCTCCCAAAGCAGCTGATTCCTCAGGCTTTCCTGTTTCAGTTGTCCTGGGGCATCTCAATAAGCGCCTGCTAGAGGCTCATCCAACTTGAAGGCCACCTCTCTCATGTATGTGAATCTTATAGTTGAATCTCTACATCTTCTAAGTTGAATATGAGAGCAGTTTATAGTAAAAGATGCACTTTTTCTCCCTAGAAGCCTCTTCAAGCAAGAGAGGGAACCTAAGAAAGACTAGACAACCCTATATGATAGGGCCAATGCAGTCATGATGGTGCCAGTGGGTATCAGTTATGTCCTGGGCACTTGAGGTCATCATTGTTTTTGTCCTAACAGTTGGCAGGCAAGGTGGTTCTGGTCTGCATTTTATCAGGGAAGGAACAGAGCTTGGTTAACTTGTGTAAGTTAACTCCTGGGTCTTGAATTCTGCTCTTAATGCTCCAATAATTCATGGGGCTCTCAGTGATAGAATGCTATTCCCAGGCCTTGTCTGGGTTTTTAAATTCCTGGTGGCATAGAAGAGGGCAGAGAAGCTAGCATTAATTTGGTGGGTGCCAGGTGCTTTGCTGGCACTTGCTGTGCCACTGAAGTTGTTTAATCACAGCAGTTCTGTGGAGTAGTTATTCCCATTCCCATTTGACAGCTGAGGGTGCTGAGGTTAGGTGCTACCCCTTGCCCCAAGGTTATAGTGCTGCCAAGTGTCAGAGTCTGGATTGTCGAGCTCTAAGTTAGACTTTAATCATGCTGTCTGTGTCTTTATGTTCCAGGATGCTTTTCTTTTTCTTTCTTTTTTTAAAAATAATTCTTTGTTGTTGAAAGTATTACATATATATATTCCTCCCAGCCCCCTCCATCCCCCTCCCCCGCTCCTCCCTAAGATGCTTTTTAAGAACTTGGGACTGAAGGTGGAGGTGGGCTGGGGAAGGTGGCTTTCCAGATGGAAGGAAGAGCAGGAGCAGAGGTGGAGAGGCATGTAAGAGGGGTTGACTGTCAGATGCTTGGAGGGAGGCTGAGGATACGGTGAGTGGAAAGGGTGTACAGAGCATATAGTTCCTTTGACACTATATTGTGGTGCTGGAATTTTGTCTGGAAGGCCCCGGGGAGCTTTCTCGAGGGGCGTGTGACCGGTTAAGATGTAGGTTGTAGAAAACTCTCCAGGACAGCTTGAAGGGTACATTGGGAGGAGACTGAGGACCCTTCTCTCCTCCTGTCTTCCTCTTATCCCATCTGTCATTCACTCCTGGCTGCAGTGTTTGCCTCTCTGCACCTGGCTTGAGTCCTTTGTTCCTCCATTTAGTTCCCCGATTGTTCCTGGAAGAACCTTCCACAGCCTTCCTCCCCAACACATTCGCTTCTTTCACATCGGTCTTTCTCTGAGGTGGCCTTTCCTTGATCAAGCAAACAACCACACCACACCGTGGCCTGCTTTAATCCAGCCTTCCTTAACTTTGTCATTCTGGACTGTCACATCACAGGGAGAGGTCTTGGCATCACAGCCCTTTGTCTGGTCTTCTCTCCATTTCTGATGGAAAGCATTGCTGGAAACTGGATTTCTCATACATCCCACTGTAGTTGGGGTTTTACCCTCGAATGTGGTTTGTCTTTCTAGTCCTCTCTGCAATGCTGGGCTCAAATCCTTTGCTCTCTCCAAAGGCAAATCACCTGGCAGGGGGTACAACCTCCTCCTTGTCTAACAAGACGGATCTCAAAGGGAGCTTCTTATTCAGAAGGTTTGGGTGGGGCTTGGTAATTTGCATTTCTAACTGTTCCTAGGTGGTGAGGATGCTGCTGGTGAGAAGACCCCCAGCATCTGTTTTTGTAAATCAGGTTTTATTGGAACACAGCCACACCCATTCAAGAGACCATTTGACCTGCCAGGCTAAAGTATTTGCTATTTGGGCTTTTATAGAAAAAACTTGCTGCCAGGGCACATGGCTCTGTGGTTGAGAGTTGACCTATGAACCAGGAGGTCACAGTTTGATTCCCGGTCACAGCACATGCCTGGGTTACAGGCTCGATGCCCAGTGTGGGGTGTGCAAGAGGCAGCCAATCAGTGATTCTTATCATTGATGTTCCTCTCTCTCTCCCTCCCTCTCTGAAATCACTACAAATATATTCTTTAAAATTTGCATTTTTTGGTTATAAGGTGCAAATATTCTATGCTTTGAATTCAAATCTGTCAGTCTTTTTTCCCATGCCCTATCTACGCCAATATTTTATAAATATTTACCTATATTTTGTTTACTTTTTAAAAAATTCTCACCTGAGGATATGTTGTGGGAGGGAGAGAAGGAGGGGGGGGGGCATTCCCAACTGGGGATCAAACCCTCAATGTGGGCATGCACCCTGACCAGGAATCGAACCATGACCTCCTGGTTCATAAGTTGATGCTCAACCACTGAGCCAGGCCAACTGGGTGTTTTTTTTTTTTTTTTTTTAATTGGCTACAATCAACCTGTTTGTATATGAAGTAAGGATTATTCCATCCTCTACATTTATTCCATCATCATTTATTCATTGTTACCCCTTTCTTACTAACTTAAAATAGCATCTTAATCATGTGCTAAATCTTTACAACTGTTATGGGACTTATTGTTTTATTTCAATTATCTGCCTATTCCTTTGCTATGACCTTGCAATTTTTGTCATTATAATCACTTTATTGTAGGCTTTACTAACTGTCTGACAGTGCCTGTGCTCAAGTCCCCTCTTCTCCCCAGTATTTTTCAGTTTAAGTTTTCAAAATTACTTAATGGGTAATTTTATTAAATGTTTAAGTTCTTTTGGGGAGACTTATCTTTATAATATTAAATTACTTGGTCACAAACAAATCTTTGGATTTACTAGTATGCAGGGTTTGTTTTTTTTAAATCTTCACCTGAGGATATGCTTTTATTGATTTTAGAGAGAGGAAGGGAGATGGGGAAAGAGAGAAATATAGATGTGAGAGAGAAACATTGATAGGTTGCCTCCTGGTATGCATCCTGATTTGGTCCCAACTGAGA
Source organism: Murina feae (assembly GCA_004026665.1). NCBI lineage: Eukaryota > Metazoa > Chordata > Mammalia > Chiroptera > Vespertilionidae > Murina > Murina feae. Next base: position 21,685 of record PVJC01006887.1, on the reverse strand, counting down.
ATCGAGCCTGCAACCTAGGTTACGTGCCCTGACCAGGAATCGAACCCGCAACCCTTCAGTATGTGGGACAATGCTCTAACCAACAGTGTTCCAGTCAACTAAGTCACACCAGCCAGGGCTCTGCAGATCTTTTATAGCTCTCATTTTTCTAGATTCCCCCGCTAATATATGATATACAGGATACTTGTTTATTGCCCTTTATTTAAAAATGTTTGCTATTTAGAGTGAGATGGTTTCCCTTTGCTCCTCCCTTCCTGCCACATACACTGTTTCCTGACTGTATTCTTCAGAGGAGTTGTGCTAGCAATCTGTGTCCTAGTAAAATAAAAATTTATTGCTTGTTCGCATTTTTCTAGGTGGTTCCTCCCCACTAAGTGATGAGTTGGGAAACTAGGCTCCTTCCATCTTGTAACACAACTGACGGTGGCCTCTAAGGTTGCCATGGAGTTTTGTGCATGGAAGATGTTTTTATGGGCCAAGCTTCGAAGTAGTGGTATTTGCCCCAGTCTGTTGGCCCCATCCAAGGGAAATGGAGTTATTTTGTGTGCCCATGAGGAAAATGAAATAGCCCTGTCTGCTATGCCACCTAGCTAAGCTGTTTCTGTTTTTCAGTTGACTCTCTTGAGTGTCTTAGTAATCATAATAGCTGCAAATAATCACTTGGTTTTTTTTCTTCTTACACATTTCTTATGATTTCGGAGTACTTACAGAAAAGTTTTAAATGTGATAGTCAATTTTTTTGGAATACCATACTTATATAATCTTTAATGATATTGAAGAAGTACCCTCTTTTCAATATCCTTTTCACTAAATTACAGTATTATACATGGTGTATTTGAATGAACAAACCTTGTCATCTTGATATAAACCCTGATGTTTTATACCACAGAAATTTTTGGTAGCGTCTTTCCCTGTTATTGTGGTAATTTTCCAAATAAGTCCAGTTTTCCTGCTGATTTTAGGGTGACCTCAAATTTCTTGCCAGGAAGAATTATATGAGTTACGTCTTTCCTTTGGGTTCATCCCAAGGGCTTCTATTTTAGCGACGCTGTCATCTTTTGTGACCGGGTTTCTGACCCACAGTCTTTTGAAAGTGTTCTTTCCCTCAGTTTTGTGGGTTATTTTTTCTCTTCTTTATTCTTTTATCCTTGTGAAGATAAGCTGAACATGCTAGCAGTACCGCTTTTGCCCTTTCCGTACAAGTTCTCCTTTTCACACCTTCTTAACACCCAGTGTGAGCTCGGGCCCTGCATGTCCCCATTTTGAATGATTGCTGCAGAGTGTGGTGTTTGCACCCTCATCTCCTGAGTTTCCAGTTGGATCTGCTCTAGTGTGGGGCCCTGAGTATGGGGGAGCAGGAAGTGTTTTTCCTTTGGGAGTGGGGAATTTTATTACTTCAGTTAACAACAAAAAAACCCCCCACACACAAAAAAAACACAGACATGGGGTTCAATTTACTTTTTCTAGTGTTTAGTTTAGTGCTTAGTTTAGGGTAATGCTCCAAAGTAGCTTCAACTGTTTTTCAATTTCTGTTTTCAACTCTGAGCTCTTATGCTTACTGTTTTGTTTCTTGAATAGGTGTTGATCAACTCTTAAAATGTACTTCCCAGGTTTGTTTGTTTTTTTAATATATTTTTATTGATTTCAGAGAGGAAAGGAGAGTAGAGAGAAACATCAGTGATGAGAATAATTGATCGGCTGCTCCCTGCGCGCCCCCTACCGGGGATTGAGCCGGCAACCTTGAGCATGTGCCCTGACTGGGAATTGAACCGCAGATGGGCTCGTGACACAGAATAACATTGAAATGAAAAAAGCTTTATTGATACGCTGTAGTTGTTTTTAGTATATTCGCTGAGTTCTATAATCATCACACTATCTAATTTCAGAACGTTTTTATTGCCCCCAAAAGAAACCCCAAACCTAATAGCAGTCATTCCTCATTTTTCCCTCCCCTCTGTCTCTGGCAATCACAACTCTATACTATTTCCATGGATTTGCGTTATCTGGACATTTTATATAAATAGAATCAGTGTATGTGATCTTTTTTTGATTGGCTTTTTACTTAGCATAATGTGCTCGCTTATTATGATTTATCCATGTTGTAATATGTGAGAGTACTACATTTTGAATTTGAAGATTTTTCACATCATGATCCCAATAAATGGGAACTTTATGGGGATGGCCTGGAAGTTGGGTGCTGTTACTCTGAACAGTCCGAAAGGGAGGAGAGGTGTCATTTACAAGCTTTCCACTCAAGTGGATTCTTCTGGTGTTTAGAGCTTTTCCTTTTGGACATATATGATGTCCTTTCTGGGTTGATAGAGCTCCTGTGCCTTAATTTCTTATTTATGTGTTCCAGTAGAACTAAAGAATAAAATATGCATCAAACTCAGAATAGCCTTTAGTGACTCTTTCTAATTATGTCTTTTAGGCTTTTTTTTCCAAAAAGAGAAAAAAGAAGGGTTTTCCTTTGTGTTCCAGGTTTCTGAAGTACTTGTCCTAACTAGACTTTAGGGCTTATTAGTCTGAGGTTGTGGATGGGAACATGGAACCGTTATGTTAGGTTTAACTTGATTACCACGGGTAATTGTCTTTGGGTTGCTTGCTTAACTTGGCCATTTTGCCAGGAATATAAATCAGGTATTACTCCTGGATCTTCAGGTAATTGGGAAGGTTGGTGCAGCCCCCACTTTTCTTGAACTGAATGTTTCCTCTGTGTGCCCCAACTGGGGATCGAACCCGCAACCCAGGTATGTACCCTGATTGGGATTTGAGCACAAAATATTTTTGGTGTATGGGATGACGCTCCAACCAACTGAGCCACTGGCTGGAGCAGTATTACTCTTCATATTTAGGTATCTCGCTTGCCTGGCTTGCCAGATAAGTGTAGTTTTTATGTAAATGGAGATGTTCTGTCTTTTTTTCGCCACTTAATAACAAATTATAACCTTCTCCATGTCACTAGATAGTATACCATAGAATAGCTTTGTAATATTTTATCATAAAGTATTTTACTGTTACATTTTAGTCATTTCTCACTTGTTCTACAAGTGAATATAATTATGCTCATCTATTTTCCTAGAGCAGTGATTTTATTGAATATGCATTTTTAAAAGGATGGCCGCTCATAATTTTTAAATTATTTTGACCAAAAACATGTAGCTGAAAATGATGGCGAGGATTTCTCTGATCTTGGAACAGGGAGGGACTTTCACAGCATAAAAGTGATAGAAGAAATTGTGAAAAGATAATTGGATTTAACATCAGAGAATTTAAAAGTGTCTTTTATTTCAAGTGGCAAAGCAGTCATTTGCTTTTTCTGGGGAAAATGTTTGCACCATGACAAAAGGTTAGCCCTTCATTTACAAGGAGCTCTTACAGATGAGTAAGAAAAGGCCACACCTGCTGAAAATGGACAGAAGGCACACATGGTTCATAAGAGAACTTACCTGTTTTAGAATTAGGAATAGGGAAGGTTTCCTGTTTTCCATTTCTCACTGGAAAGGTTAGGGGCTAACTGGACTGTGAATTTGTCTGAGCCTGGCACCGTTTTTGAGCATAGTTCTTTTGCTTTTATAATTTTCTCTATTTGTATGTTACTTGTTCAGGTTTTCAAAAAAGTGTTCATTTTAAAAATTGCCCATTGCACCAACATTTTCGGGTACATTCATGTGCTCCTTTTGCAACTCCTTTAAAAAGTACAAACCAAAATAAGAAAAAAAAGACTCCCCCCCCAAAAAAAATTGGAAGTACAAGCTAAATGTAAAAGCATGCTGAGTACATAGCATTTTTATTGGCCCTTGTTTTCAGATGTTATTTGTGACATTCAGGTATTATTTTATTTTATTTATTTTAAAAATATATTTTATTGATTTTTCACAGAGAGGAAGGGAGAGGGACAGAGAGAGAGAAACATCGATCAGCTGCCTCCTGCACACCCACTACTAGGGACGTGCCCGCAACCAAGGTACATGCCCTTAACCAGAATAGAACCTGGGACCTTTCAGTCCACAGGCTGACGCTCTATCCACTGAGCCAAACTGGTTAGGGCCATTTTATTTTTTTATTAAAGGTTTTTGTTTTTAAAATCAGGCGTTGGAGTTTAGCTTTTTTGGGAATATACTGAATTGATATAATGAGTTGTCTGCTCAGAGTTCGTGGGCGGTGAGTTGGCTCTGGGGTTAAATCCTTCCTACTTCAGAAGTGTTAATGTTACCCTTTTTAAGGAAATGATAAAAGACAAAGACTAGAATTCTCTATTTTTCTAAAAATTTTTAATTCCAAAATTCACCTGAATTTTTTAGCGACTATTTTTCTCTCTGTTAAATAAAAACTTGGGAATCACCACATACAGCATTTTGAAAATCCCAATTAACAAACAGCAGAAGCACTGTGAACAGTTGGTGTAAGTTCCCCGTGGACTTTCTGGGGGAAAGTCAGGTGATGAGTCTTCGTGCTCCGAGGTTCCTCTGACCTGCTCATGGGGCCTGGGCTTTGACCTCAGCCGCGCAGCCCTGTGCACGAAGGGAGTCTGGTGGAATGTATGAAGGGGAGGGGGTGTTCGGTGGCGCTGTGACGCAAGTCCGAGGATGCTCGCTGATGACATAGGCTTGTTTTTGTTGAGCGACCCTTCCTGCTTAGGTCTTTCCTCAAAAATAAATTTGCATTTTTCCAATATTAGAACTTCTGACTTAATTCTGTGTTTTGGTCTAGGATAGTATGGTCTGTGGAGTTTGAAAGCCAGTTCTTCCAAATACTCATCTTACCAAACAGCTGTAAGAAATATTTTCCAAAAATACATCTTCATGGTCTGTGACTTTTACTTATCCTTTCAGAATTTTCCTGTGATTTGTAGCTAAAATGACATTTGGTAGATTTTCAACTTTGCCCTCTGGAAACTTAAAAAAAAATTAACATGGTTTTTTCAGATCTTTAAAGGATTTACAAAGGAAGCATAACACATGTTGGAAAAGAATCCTAACTGGTCAGAATTGTATAAAGCAAATTTCAGAAGTCACCAACTCTTATACCTCCTAGATTTCAAGGCGGGTTGATATTTATCCTTTCTAACCCCTTTCTCTGTCCACAAATATGTACTATATAATGACACTTTAATAAAAGTGGGATTATACTATACATGTGCCACTTGTATTTTTGAAAGAATGATACATATATGATTAGAGTTTATTTAATAAAAAATAAGCTGTTGTTTCAAAGCTTTTCATTGCTTTTTTTCATGTTCTTTCCATTATTCCTAATCCTCACTAATGGATATTGCTTTTGTGCCTCCCTGTGACTCTGTAATTTTTAATGGACATAGCTTAAAATAGATTGATGGTTACCAGTAATTTATTCTGGGAAATAGATTATTTATTTATTGCCTTACGTGCAAAAATATGTTTTGGAGAAAAACAGAATTTCTCCATTCATATTCTAATCACTCAAACTTACTAGTAATATTTTTTTGTTCCAAACAGCAAAAGGTTAATGTTTAGTGTCTGAAATAAATTAAAAAATTAATAGGATCACTGGAGGTTCATTAAAGGCTGGGCTGCTATAAGTGTGATGCCTTTTACGTGTATTGACTTTGGGGTCCTTGGTGAATGGTGCTGCTCACTCACCCAGAACAACCGGTGGAGGAGAAAGATCCACAGCTTAAGTGTGTTTTCTAATGAGAAATGTGTTGCTATCTGGCTAAACTATCACTACCTCATGCATTTTCTTTTCCAGAGACTGTGGCAGGAGTCTGACTGTTTTATTTTAATTGATTTTTGGAGAGAGGAAGGGAGGGCGGGAGAGAGAGAGGGAAACATTGATCTCTTGCCTCCTGCACTCACCCGACCAGGTAATCAAACGTTTTGGTGTACAGGGATGCTCCAACCGAGTCCCTTGGCCATGGCTCTAGTTTTTGTAAAATTGTGAACTATATGCATAGGTGCAAGTATGTATAAATACTTTCATTAATAAACAATAAAATGAGCGTGTGTACCTAGTAATAACCCAGCTTAAATAGAATGTGACCTGCTTTTATGGAAGTACCCTACAATATATTAACACATTTCTAAGAGGTTTTAAAAGAAGGTGGTTTTTGAATAATTAAATCTTTGATTTCTCCACAAATGCAGTATCTTCAGTGGAGGCATTGCAGAGGTGAAATGAGAGGCAAGGGCTTTCATCCTGTGATGCTGCATCTCTTATAAGCTCTGGGACCTTGATGAGGAGTCCTTACCCGGCTTGAGTTTCTTACCTATAAAGTGTGGGCCCACTGGGGACTGAAGGGTCCCAGGTTCAATTTTGGTCGAGGGCATGTACCTTAGTTGTGGGCACATCTCCAGTAGGGGGTGTGCAGGAGGCATCTGATTGATGTTTCTCTCTCATCGATGTTTCTAGCTCTCTATCCCTCTCTCTCTCTCTGTATAAAATGAATAAAATATATTAAAAAATAAAACATCAGATTATTTGTTAAAAAAAAAATAAAGTGTGGGCCCAGTGGTTCCCAGGGCTGTGGAAGAAACTTTTTTGTTTGTTTGTTTGTTTTTAAAATCAAAACCATGTGCTAGAGAAAATGGAATTAAAAAAATTATCAAAGAAAATGCCCTGGCTGGTGTGGCTCAGTTGGTAGGAGCGCGGTCCCATCCTGTACACCAAAAGGTTGAAGGTTCAATTCCCTGTCTGGGCACATACCTTCGCATTGCTCTAAAAATCAATGAAAATGTTCTCGGGTGAGGATGAGAGGAAACAATTGTCAAGGAAGAAAGCCCAAGTGAGTACAAAGTTGCTTTTTTCCCAGATGTTCTAAAATACCATCTTCCAAAATATTTGTGCAAATGGAGAGTTGATTTTTAAGGGACCAGAGGTGTGTTGTGTGATCCTGCCCAGGGATGGGCCGGGCCTTGGAAACACTCCTGAGCAGCGAAGAAGTGACAGCAAGTTCCAGGAGTGAGAAGCGGATGCCATGCTTGCGGTGTGCCTTCTGCTGGGTTTGCTGTCACCCTTATTGTTTGTTTCTTTTCTGGCTAGGTCTTGACTCTGCTCATCAGGACGCCCTGTCTGGTTTCCAGCTTGGACCTGGACAGCAACGACAGCACCAGGACATGGAGCTCAGTGGCGTGTAATGGAAAGCACATGGACAGGGCCACGTCCTGGCATTTAGGTGCGTCTGAAACACAGTTTTCGTCGTTCCGTGTTTCGTGATAGAGTTGTGCTGACAGCTTGTAGCCTTGTAGCGTGAGAACTCAATTTGTGCTTGGCCTCGCCCTTTGCCTGTCAGCCACAGTCTAAGTGTAGTTCTAGGAATAATTAGGTTAATGCTAATGTTAAGGTAATGGACTTCGTTAGGCCACATTCCGCGTAGATTAAACTAGAAAATAAGTAGGCACAGTCTTGCCACTTACATTAATAACAAGGTAGGAGGTAAGTCTTTTCGTTTTACATGTTTTTGAGGTTTTTTATTTTTAAATCAACATTTGAGTACCTACTGCTGTTGGCGCTCTTGGTCAGGGTCATATGTATGAACCCTGGGTGTAAAGACATTTAAGACCTGTTCCCTTACTCTCTCTCTCTCTCAAACATTCTGCAGTTTAAGCAGTGAGGCTAAGCGTGTATATGCTACCAAAGAGCATTCCTTTTTCCCCCTTCTTTCCTCCTACCCTCTCCTGCTACCAAAGATTGATGGGCATTTTATTTTATTTTTCTACTAGAGGCCTGGTGCACAAAAATTTGAGCACTTAATGGGGTCCCTCAGTCTGGCCTGTGCCCTCTTGCAGTCTGGGACCCCTCGGGGGATGTCCACCTGCTGGCGTAGGCCCGCTCCCCGAGGGATTGGGCCTAAGTTGGCAGTCAGATATCGCTCTGGCAGCCTGGGAGCCATTGGGGGATGTCCAGTTGCCAGTGGGGAGCAGGCCTAAGCTGCAGTCGGACATCCTTAGCGCTGCTGAGAAGGCAGGAGAGGCTCCCACCACCACCTCTGTACTGGCAGCCATCGGCCTGGCTTGTGGCTGACCTGTGGGAGTGCACTGACCACCAGGGGCAGCTCCTGCATTGAGCATCTGCCCCTTGGTGGTCAGTGTGTGTCATAGTGACCAGTCATTCCCAATCGTTCTGCTATTAGGGTCAATTTGCATATTATCCTTTTATTATACAGGATTTTAAACAATATAACAGTGAAATTTCTTGTATATACTTTGTCCATAGTAAATTCCTGGCAGTAAAATTGTTGAGCATAGTGCATAAGGTCCTTCAGTTTTTAATTTTTGTTGTTGTTAATCTTTACTCCAGGATATTTTTTCCATCTTTTTTTTTTTTAGAGTGGAAAGAGAAAGAAAAAGAGAGAGAGAGAGAAACACTGATTGGTTGCCTCCCGCATAACCCCCCCCCCCCAACTGGGGCTGAGTTTGAACCTGGGAGTCGAACCCAAGACTCTTTAGTCCACGGGGTGACACTCTAACCACTGAGAAGCACTGGCCAGGGCTTCAGTTTTTAAATTTTGTTAGATATTGGCACTCTTCTGCTGAGAAGTTGCAAGAATTTGCACTCTTACTGATAAACTTTTTTTTCACTTGGTATTGTCAAAACTAAATTTATTCAGTGTAGTGGGTGTAAAACATTGTTAATGGTATTTTTATTTATTTTAATTTACATACAGTAAAATTCACTGTTTAGTGTACAGCTATAAGAGCTTTCACAAATGCTTAGAGGGGATCATTCCTTTTTAAAAATGTTTACTTTCATTTTGAATGAAGTCATCCTTGCTATTTAAAAAAATAAGTAGAACCTAGGAACTTCCAAAAATGAAGAAGAAAATATCCTTGACGTCAACACCTAATGACACCATTATGATTATTTTTGCACATTTCTTTTGTTTTGTAGCCTTTTTTCCCTTAGCCATCATCATCAGATATGTGTTACATTCTGAAAGTAATATTTATTAATGATTAGGGAAGTGAGGGATACCCGCAAAATAAATGCTATCCCATTTTCACTTACCACCCTTATATTTCAACTTACAAATGTTTCTCTGCTGTGTTGCTTCATAGAGCTACTTTTTCACATTCCTGGTGGTCTGTGGTGGTCACTTGTCAAACGGATGTGCCAGGACAAACTCAGGTTTAACATATCCAGACCTTGACATTACTTGTCTTGTCAAACCCACATTCATACTGACTTCTGAAGGGGGTACTCTTGTTCTTTTCTTAGAGGTCCTCTTTGACACCACGCTTTTGATTTTTTTCCTTTCTCTTTGACAGCACTCCCTCTGTCCATCCCCCTTTCTTTGTCACTTCCATCATCCCAGTTGCCAAGATTCTTGTACTTGGATTAACACACAAGCTTCTTGGTCTTCCATTTTAAGATTATATTTAGCGGTGGGCTCCTTCTGCTCTCTGCTTCTGCCCAGAAACTCCAGTTTCCTAAAGTTGTGTTTACATTGGACTTTTGAGAGTCTTTTGACCCTGCAAGGGCTTTTCTTCCTCTCCCTGCTACAGCTGCTGGGGGTTGGCTGTGTTCATGTCCTAAAGACATGCCATACGCCTCACCTGTCTCTGGACTCCATGGTTACCTCCCACTTGGGACTCTCCACCCTTTGAGCCTGATTTAAGTTTCACTTCCCCAAAGTCATTTCTGACCATTTCAAGGCCTGTTGAGTTCCTTTTTCTCGGAGCTCTCACGCACAGCTCGAAAATGATCATGTTTCTGTAGTTCATTAGTTGCGCCAGTCTGTCCAGTCAGATGGTAAATTGGCTTCACGTGTACGCCATTCCACCTCATTGTTTTGACTATTGTGGCAGTGCAGGAAACTGGCTGAATGATTGGCTTATCCCATTTTCTTTGACACTATCAGTACAGTTCCAGCAAATTAAGCTCTGATTAAACAGAAAAGAGAAGGCTTGGTAGGAGGTCATGGTCCGATTCCTAGTCAGGGCACATGCCTGGTTGCGGGCTTGATCCCCATTGTGGGACATGCAGGAGGCAGCGAATCAGTGATTCTCTCTCATCAGTGATGTTTCTCTCTCTCTCTACCTCTCCCTTCCTCTCTGAAATCAATTAAAAAAAAAAAGTGTATATGTAAAGGAGAAGGCTTGCTAGTTAGTATCTTCTGTCTTTTTTGGCTGAGAATACCAGCTCTGCCCAGTGGCTGGAGCCTGTAGACCAGGGTGCCTGGGTCAGGCTCATTTTAGAAGTTGATCCACATATGAGAGGGACTGGGATATAAATGGACCAAAAACTTTGAGGATTGAGGAGAAATTTCTATTTTAGCAGCTGATTTCTGAGGCTGTTTGGTAATTCTGGTGTTTTTGGTTTATGGACTGTGTGCTATTGACGTCAGTGTCCCTCTTATTACTAAACATGTTATAAAAGTTCTGCGTTGTTTGTAGTTGGATCAGTAGCAACAAGAGAATTAAATATTTACGGGGAAACTTGAGTTTTCAAAACCCTAGGTAAACACCGATGATTACAGAGGTTATATAAGAAACTAAGGAAGGAAGGGTTGTGTAACGGTTACTATGAAAGCAATTCTAAGCATATTAGAACAACTCCAGTTGGACAATTTTTTTTTTTTAAAGATACGTTTAAAAAGCTGTGTTAGTGTTGTTGGATTAAGATCAGATATTTATAAACTGTCTGAATTGTTTGCTGGCTTTCTGTTTGGTATGGGACAATCTCATCAATAAACCTGTTCTATTCCTTCTTTGATAATTCTTTTTATGTACAGGTATTGTTTGTTTTAGGTTTGCCTACAGAATCAGAGCCTGCAGTGTTGTAGTTATAAAGGCCATCTGGATTTGAGTAGTGTTCACCCTTGGATGGACGCTGTGTTTTATTTAGATTTCTTGGTGCTGGTTTTGAGCTTCCAGAGAAGAGCTCCAACTCTTTTATGACCTTTCAGTTTGTGCTTGTGAGCATGTGGAGCTTCACTTTGGCCTTCTTCAGACCTGGCTCCCTCCCTCCTTCCCCCAATGCTGTGATGTGAGAAATTAGGTTATGGCACCTGTTGCCCTCCGTCAGAGTGCGTGCTGCACAGCCGCTTGTGTAGAATACTAATGTAGGGTTTGTTTTGATGTTTGGATTAAAATACATGGCCATCCCTGTGTGGTATGTGTGTTTGTGAAGTCAGAATGTCAGAACCTGTTCTTTGGATGGAGTCTGAGCATGATTACCATGGTTATATACACTGAAATAGCATTTACTTTTCTCATTTCTTGGTAGCCACTCTTTTTGGACCAGTGCTATCCAATACAAGCATAGTGGGAGTCACTTATGTAATTTTCTTTTTCTTTTTGGTTGTTGTTGGTCATTACTAAAACCACCCACCACAGGCTAGATGGCAGACCCATGTGATAGGACTGGGCAGGAAGCAGTGGTTTGTTGAGGTTGGACATGCAATCTGCATGTGGTACAAGATCCAGCACCCGGAGATGCCGTTCACTAATGTTGCAATACTAGAGGCCCAGTACATGAATTTGTGCATAGGTAGGGTCTCTTGGCCTAGCCGGCGATTGAGGGGAGGGGCCGCGGGAGGTTGGTCAGCTGCCCTGATGGGGCTATGAGGCTGGTCGCCTGGGGGCAGGGGCCGCACAAGGTTGGCTGTGGGAGCACACTGACCACCAGGGGGCAGTTCCTGCATTGAGCATCTGCCCCCTAGTGGTCAGTGTGCAGCATAGTGACAAGTCAACCAATTGTTTGGTTGTTCGATCGCTTAGGCTTTTATATATATAGACTAGAGGCCCGATGCATGAAATTCTTGCAAGGGCCTTTGTCCCAGCTTCTGCTGGCCTGCCCACAGCCGGGAGCCTCTGCCTCGGGTCTCTGCCACCTCTGCCTCGGGCCCCTACCTGCTGCGGCTTTGTCTAGAAGGACTTCGTCTAATTAGCATATTACGCTTTTATTATTATAGACTAGAGGCCCAGTGCACAAAATTTGTACATGGAGGGGTGGTCCCTCATCCCGGCCTGCACCCTCTCACAATCTGTGACCCCTCGGGGGATGTCCGACTGCCAGTTTAGGCCCGATCCCTAAGGAATCGGGCCTAAACTGGCAGTCGGACATCCCTCTCTCAATTCAGGGCCGCTGGCTCCTAACTGCTTGCCTGCCTCATCGCCCCTAACCCTTCTGTGTGCCTGCCTCATTGCCTCTAACCACTTGCCTGCCTGATTGCCCCTAGCCACTCTGCCTACCTGCCTGATTGCCCCTAACTGCTGACTTGCCTGCCTGATCACCCCTAACGAACTCTGCTTTGGCCCCTGCTGCTGTGGCTTTGTCCAGAAGGTCATTCGGTTGTCTGGTCTAATTAGCATATTACACTTTTATTATTATAGATTATTATAGATGGGTTATAGGAGGATAGTGTGGAGAAGTATTTTTCCTCTTACATCTGGGCTGTTGTGCTTTTTCTAAAATCACCATCCTTCCCATGTAGCATAGAAATTGCTCTCTGTGTCAGATGCTGCAGCAGAGGATGCAGTATCAGCTGCAGGAGAATTGCTTCTTTCCGAGCAACACTTGGATAGAAGATTCCAACAGGAGGAATTCTTTGCATAGATCTTGAATGCATGAATGAAACATTTGTCTATAGCTTGTCTACCTTTGCTTCCAGTAGCTGGAATTTGGCATCAGTAAGTTTGGCCAAGTTGTCCATCATAACTTGTAAAGAGACAATCTTTCCTGCCTGTTGTTTCTGGAATATCTTTGAATCAGCGTCAAGATCGCTTGCGTCATCATTTGATTTACTATCATTACGTTCCCCACTTTTCTTCCATTTTGTTCTTGCCTCTCATTGAACAAGTTCTTCTGTAGCAGTTTCCTCTATTGCCACTTCTTGTCCTGGGACGCCTAGGTATGATTCTTGGTCCTTCGGTCCCTGTGCCTGCTCTAGCCATAGGGCAGGAAGCTTGGTGTGTGCTGGAGCCGGTGGTGGTTCCGCATGCTGTGGGTCTGCTGAATGGGAATTTATCTGGGGGACTGCTTGTTTGGGCTGCATTGGTTCAGACCTCCTGTGCTGCAATTGTTTATTCCACATATGTAATATCCTAGTAGCTATATTAAACACGGTAAAAAGACACAGCTAACGTGAATTTTTAGTAATATATTTTATAACCTAATATATAAAAAATTATCACTTCAAGTAATCAATGTTAATTGTAACTCTGAAGTCTGGTGTGTATTTTATAGTTACAGCCCAAGTCAGTTGGTCTGACCTTAGTTGCTCAACAGTCACTTGGGGCTGGTGGCATAGCTCAAGGCCCACATTACTTTGTCTACTGCTGAGTAATAGGTTTCCAGCTTGTAAGCTTTTGGAGTTTTGGATATTTCATAATGTAAGCCACTTCCATGTACAGACTCATAGTCAAATGGTGCTTCTATCAGCTTCCCCTTTCTCATTCTTTTCCTGTTAAATGGAGAGGTCTCCCACTGCCTGAACCAGTCCAACAAGTACACAGATCGATAGACGATATTTCTAGCTGTTAGTTAACTTATTCCCTGACTTGAGAAGAAAAAAATTCCTTTCAACATTTAAAATATACACTTATATATATAATTATCTTTTAAAAAGTAATTTCTCTTTTACCCAAGAATCACAAATATATTTTGTAGCTTATAATGGTTGACATGTAAATGTGTAGGGTCCAACAAATATTTCTCATTTCTTTTAAAATAAAGAATGGATGATCTAGGGAAATGTGAAGAAGTATTACTGTTAGATAAAAACAGCCTTTGAAGAATCGAGGAGAATGAAAGGATATGAGGAAATACAGGAAAATTGGAAATCCCTGAACACAGCTGGTTTGCAGAACATAAAGAGTGCCTACCTTCCGACCACAACTTTGGTTGATTTTCCTTGCTCCTCAGATGTCAGCAGCAGGTCTTCAGAAATAAGGAACTTAAGTCTCTAGTTACAGGGACAGGCTGACCACCCTGCTGCTGCTGCTGCTGCTGCTGAGGGAACAGGTCGACTGCACCAACGTGGTGTGTTTCTTCAGCACTGGTTTTGGGTGCCAGGTCATTTCCTAATTTGCATATTTATTCAGTATTGCCTTTAGGCAGTGACTTCAGGTGTAAGTATTAAAGTGATGCATAATCTCCAAGTCATTGGCTCTTCCAGCCCCCAAACCTCGCCAACCCTTCACATGGTCTTTTCCAGGGAGTTTTAGTGCAGGTCACGCCAGCTTTCCTGGGCTTTGTCATCTCCCAGGTGACGTAAGATCTTGAGCTCGGAAAGTCTCCTGTCCGCACACATCCTGTCCTTCCTAGTTCTCATTTCTTCTCCTCCAGTGGTCCTTGTTCCTTGGGCACTTCTCGTCTCTGGTTCCTCTTGCCTCCCTTGCCCTTTTCCATAGCTGGGGTCCTCAGGGATTCATGTGACTATCATCTTATTAGCATCTTGATTTCCTCAGCCTTCCTCAGTGGCACAGTCCTACTATCTAATTTTTCTGTGTTTTTTGTTTGTTTGTTTGTTTTTGCTTTTTCCTCCAGTTGCCCTGTGCTGGAGAGAAACCAGACATCAAGGTCACTTTTTCCATTATGCATTTACAAGTTTGGGGCTCAGCCAGATGCTTGACTTTCCCTTCCCTCTTTATGTCATTCTTTGTACTCATTCTTTCCTCAGTCTCATCCTTAGCCTCCTTCCTCTCCACCTGACTTTCACTTCTTGGTTCATTAAGAAAATAAGTCATTGGATAACTGCTCCATCAACTTCCTTTTACATCATTAGGTATTGAGAAATAGTAACTATCTGTACACATCTCTACCCACTTGCGTCCACAGAGGATATGAGGTAGTCACACAGATGGTCATGTGTAATTGTTGTAATAGACTAAACGTTTTCCTGCCAGAGTAACAGGAGAACTGCTTATTGCTTCCTATGGCGTAGTTAGAACTTATCTCTGGCTTATGGAGATGAGTTTGTGTGTTAGAACTGGTACAACCTTTGGAGAAGGGCAGGTTAAATCCCTCCCAAGAAGACATTGCTCATTCATGGCACAGTCAGGGCTGGAATCTCCATCAGAAGCATTGCCTTAAGTATTCAGTAAGAGCAAAAATACTTCAGGTAAATTTTTTGGTAGTTAAAAAAAACAGTTGATAATGGATGTACACAGAACACATTCTGAAAGGTACATAAGGACAGACATGGAGAGTTAAGTCCCTCTCATCCTGGTCCTCTCTCTGGAGGCAACCCCTTTTCCCAGTTTTTGTGTGTTTCTTTTGTTTATCCTTCTAGAGATCATCTTTAAGCTTGTTTTTAATTGTGAAAATTCAAATATAAGAAAGTAAAAAAATAAATACTCATATGCCAGATTATCAGGTCTAATAAATCCAAATATGTTGTTTGTGCTTTAGGATTAAAAAACCAAAAAAACTGAAACCAAAACATTTTAGGTACCTCTTTGCTAATCTCACTTCCCTCCCTCTCACTCCTAGAGGTAACCATTTTGTTCATATTTTTACTTTTGTATTATTACACTAGGGGCCCGGTGCACAAAAATTTGTGCACTCGGGGGGGGGGGGGGGGGGGAGGGAGGAGAGGGTGCCTCAGCCCAGCCTGTGCCCTCACAATCTGGGACCCCTCGGGGGATGTCCACCTGCTGGCATGCCTGGCCAGCCTGATGAGGGGCTGATGACTGTTTGCAGGCTGGCCAACCCCCCCCAGTGGGGACCCTCACCCTATGGGGGTGTGGCTAGCCTGGGTGAGGGGCTGAGGGCCGTTTTCAGGCTGCCCACAGCTCCTGTTGACCCAATGTCCCAGAGAGGCTGGCTGGAATCAGGTTTCTGAGGTTTATTTATCTTCTATAAATTGAAACTTTGTTACTTTGAGTGATGGCCTAGGCGGGCAACGGAAGCCTCCTGTTTGCTTCAGCTCCATGGCTTCTATAATTGAAACATTGTTGCTTGAGCAGAGGCCCACCAGTCTAGTCAGGCAGTTGCAATGGAAACCTCCTGTTTACTCTAGCTCTGTGGCTGCCGGCCTCCATCTTGGCTGGGTTAATTTGCATACAGCTGCTCTGATTGGCTGGGAGGCTTGGCTGGTGGGTGTGGCTTGGGTGTCTTGGCGTGATGGTCAATTTGCATATTACTCTTTTATTAGATTAGATGTTTATATGTCCATAAAGTCACATACAATATTGCTGCATGATTTAAAATCTTATTTAAAAAAGATCTCATATGGTGTGTGTTCTGCAGCCTAGTTGCTCATTCAGGAATATGTTTTCAAGCCACGTTGACTAGAGTTCAAGAGGCTAGAGTTCTCCCCCTCCTTTTTTTATTTTTATCAATTCAGAGAGGAAGGGAGAGGGAGGTAGAAACATCAATGATGAGAGAGAATCATCGATCGGCTACAATCTGCACACCCTCTACTGGGATCGAGCCTGTAACCCAGACATATGTCCTTGACTGGAATCGAATCTGGACCCTTCAGTCCGCAGGTGGACACCTTATCCATTGAGCCAAACAGCTAGTGCTAGAGTTCCTTTGTTTTAACTGCTGTTTTATTTTATTGGTTAAACATATCAGAACTTATTTGTACATTCTGTTGGTGTGTTGTGTACTGGTAAAAATGGGGTGGAATAGGCTGAGAAACGGCAATGCTGGACCATAGCGCATACACTTCTTCAACTTGCTAGATGTCGACAAATAGTTTTCCCAAGTATTTGAGCCTTTTTACATTTTGACAACAGAGTGGGAAAATTTCTGTTTCTCCAAGCCATGCCAACACTTGATATTATTGAACTCTTTTGTTCTGGCTTATCTAATGGGCGTGAAATGACACCTTAAAAACAAGGAGGGATATGTCACAGTTTGTTTATTCGCTAGTTAAAGGGTGAATGTTGTTTCTAGGTTTTGGCTATTATAAATAAAGCCATGGTAAATATTTATATACTAGAGGCCTGTTGCACAGATTTGTGCACTGGTGGGGTTCCTTGGCCTGGCCTGCACCCTCTCACAGTCTGGGACCCCTTGGGGGATGTTGGATAGCCAGTTTTGGCCTGATCCCCACAGGCCCGATCCAGAAAGGAAGGAGCTGGATCCCCGCAGGCTCAATCCAAACAGGAGGGAGCCAGATCCTGTGCATGAGTGTCTGTCCCCTGGTGGTCAGTGCGTGTCATAGTGACCTGTCAACCGGTTGTTTGGTCATTTGGTCGCTTAGGCTTTTATATATAGATACAGATATAGATATAGATATAGATATAGATATATAGATGTTTTTGTTTAAACATAGTTTTCATTTTTCTGGGTAGATACCCTAGAGTTATATTGCTGGGTTTATATGAGAAACTAGAGGTCCAATGCACGAATTCGTGCACTGGTGGGACCTCTCAGCCTGGCCTGTACCTCTTGCAATCTGGGACCCCTCGGGGGATGTGGGACTGCTGGTTTTGGCCTGGTCCCTGCAGGCCAGGCCGAGGGGCCCAGGCCTCTCGTATGCATATAAGATTTTTGGTTAACCTCTTCCCACCCTCCCTCCTCCTCTCTTCCCTTTGAGATTCATCAGTCTGTTCCATGTTTCCATGTCTATGCATTGAGCATTGGCCCCCTGGTGGTCACTGCGTGTCATAGCTACCAGTTGAACAGTCGCTTAGGCTTTTATATATATAGACTAGAGGCCTGGTGCCTGAGAATTTATGCACTGGAGGGGGGTCCCTCAGCCCAGCCTGCCCCCCTCACAGTCTGGGATCAATCAGGGAAAGCCGATACCCCCATCACACCTCTGCTGCTGCTACAGCCGGCAGCGCAAGCCTCAGCTGGCTCTTGTTACCTGAGCCTTGGGCTGGCCCTCGGTGGGCAGCCACCATTTGAGACTTGCCTGTGCCTCAGCCGACCCTGCTTGCCTGAGCCTCAGTCAGTGGGGGATGCAGGAGGACCCAAGGCCCCCTGTGGGGCTGAGGGGACTGGGCGATGCCATCTTTGTGAAGGCATGACAGTCAATTAGCATATTCCTATTATTATTATTATTATTATTATTATTATTATTATTATTATATAGGATGGCCAACTGTTTTTCCAAAGTGGTCATTCTATTTCACATATCTACCAGGAGTGTGTGATGGTTCCAGTTGCTCTGTGTCCTTATCACACTTGATATTGTCTTAGCAGTTTTTCTTTTATAGTCATTCTAAAGGTATGTCATATATTTTTTTAACCCAAAGGATTAAAATTCAAAATAGATTCTATTTTAACATGATCTAAAGTAATCGATTTTTACTTTCTTTGGTCTTGAATGGTTTTTTTACCCCTTTTAATGAACAGTCAGAGCATTGTGTTAGGGTAACCAAATAATGATAAAGAGGTGGCATATTGCAACATAGCATTTGTAGGCTGCTGCTAGAAAATTAGGTAAATGTGTTTTTGTTGCAATTAAAGTTCATTAAGGTATGAAATCTTTGATTTACTGGATTTTTTGGGTTTGTTTTCTGGAAAATATGTACTTAGACTGTATAGCAAAAGAGTTATTGGATCCACATTTTAATGATATCCACCTATTTGTGTAATTATTTCCTCCCAATCCAGGCTTTAGGTAAGTTTTAATTTGAGGGTGCGGTTCTATTACTAAACACAGAAGTGCAAAAACCACAGACATAGGCCGACACTGCTAATTTACAGTGCAGGAAATTTGAGGCCCTCGGGTAATGACTTTCCTGCCTTTAACCCCCCAGATTCCCGGTGCTATTTTTCTACTGTCCCTTGTATTCTTCTGCACAGTGCTGACCAGGACACCCTGTAATGTGTATCTTAAGTTTGAAGAATACTCTCCTTCCATTGGATTTACTGTCAGAGTTGGATAAGCTTGTTTGTACTTTAATGCTGAATTATGCCACATATTGTCAGCACACATTCTGCATTGTGCTTTGAGATTATGAATGAGTAGCCATCCATTAAGTGTCTACCAGAGAAGCCAATTTAATGAGCCTTTTAAAAAACATAGTTATACTATTCTGGGATGGCTAATTAAAAACATTTTAGCCCAAGCTGATTTGGCTCAGTAGATAATCAGCCTGTGAAGTGAAGAATCCCAGGTTCGATTCCGGTCAGGGACACATGCCTGGATTGTGGGCTTGATCCCCAGTGGGGGTGTGCAGGAGGCAGCTGATCAATGGTTCTCTCTCATCATTGATGTTTGTGTCTCTCTCCCTTCTCTGAAATCAATAAAAATATATTTAAAAAAAACCCCATATTATTGATTTTACAGAAAGGAAGGGAAAGGGATAGAGAGTTAGAAACATCGATGAGAGAGACATCTATCAGCTGCCTCCCGCCCTCCCCATACTGGGGGTGGAGCCCGCACCCAAAGTAGTATATGCCCTTGAGCCTGGGACCCTTCAGTCCCAGAGCCGATGCTTTATCCACTGAGCCAAACCAGTTAGGGCCAATTTAATGAGTCTTTGGTAGTCAAGTTGAACAGTGAATTTATTCATCTTATCCAGATGTTTACCCTTTATTATGATTTTTCCATTTGAAGGAAAATAACATTCAGCTGGTTTTAAATATGTACTGATCCATTTCCTTTTGACATTTAGTAAGGGTTATTGCAAATATGTTACCTTACTAGATTTTCCTCTCTCCTTTTTTCTTATCGTTTCACCATTCCAGTGGGAAGAGAGAAAGGAGGGGATGTGTTTATTTCCACTCAACATCCCATTGGCCAAAGCTTAGTCACAACCAGCTGCAAGGAAGGGTGGGAAATGTTGCCTGAATTTAGCTGGTTGTGTGCCAGATTAAAATCAAGGGTTTTCATTATGTTAATCGTAATTTTTAAATACAGGACTGTGTTTTATTTATTTATGTATATTTTAATCCTCACCTGAAGATAATGCCTCTGTTGATCTTAGAGAGAGGGATAAGGAGAGGGAGGGAGGGAGGGAGGAAGAGAGAGAGAGAGAGAGAGAGAGAGAGAAAGAGAGAGAGAAATATTGACTGGTTATTTCGTCTGGGGATTGAACCCGAAATCCAGGTGTGTGCCCTGACCAGGAATTGAACCCAGAATCTTTTGGTGTATGGAACCTGCTAGCTAGGGCTATTATGTTAATTCTTAATTGAATGAGAGAGAACTCTGAGAGATATCTGGTGGTCCTGATACTTCTGCTAATGAAATAGAGAAGTTGTCATGTAAATCCAAACAATGCATAGCCTGGCCCGTGTGGCTCCCCATGTCGCTCCCCATGTGGCTCTGTGGTTGAGCTTCCACCCATGAGCTGGGAGGTCAGGGCTTGATTCCTAGTTAGGGCACATGCTCAGATGGTGGGTTCGATCCCCAGGAGGTGGCGTGCAGGAGGCAGTTGATAAATGATTCTCGTCATCATTGATGTTTCTCTCTTCCCCTCTCCCTTCCTTTCTCTGAAATCAATAAAAATAGAAAAAAATGCATAGTCAGAAATAAGTTGGCTATGAAGTGAAAATGTATTCTAGCTCTACTTTTTGGTATGTTTGAAATTTTCCAAAATAGTTTCTAAAAACAATTGTTTTATAATTTACACAGTACCATTTAAATACTGTAACACTAGAGGGTGCTCTTAGTCAATACATTTGCTTTCAGTGTTTGTAGAATTTTATTCCCTGTTTTATTTTATTCTCTGTTTATTATGGAGTTTTTGTTCATCTGATAATCCTAAATCTCCTGGTTGATTTACTCAGTACACTATGGTTATGAAACTGAAATAGCACCATGTAATATTTATTTGAAAAGCAGTTAAAGATGATCACCAAATGTGTAAGGGTATTTTTGTTTTTTAAAAAACATAGTTTAGATTTTGTCTTTAAAGGGGAAACATAGATTAGATATTATATTAATCATATTGGATATTTGTGGGGGTTTTTTAGAGAGGAAGGGAGAAAGAGAAACATTGATTTGTTATGCCACATATTTATGGATCCATTGGTTGATTCCTTATGTGCCCTGACTAGGGAGTGAACCCATAATCTTGGTGTACTGAGACAATACTCTAACCAACAGAGTTATTTACCCAGCCAGGGCCAAGTTTGATATTTTCAAATATATAGTTATTTCTGAAGAAATAAATTTTTTTCTCCCTGTATTTGGCTAAGTTTAATCTTTTAATTGTTTTGCCTAATTTTTTTGTCCTAAATTTTTATTACTTTATGTAGATACTAAAAATTGAGTGACTGCTAATTTTGCTCTCTAATACAGTAAGAGGGGCATAGCTGAGACTTGGAAAGTCAAATAAACACACAGAAAAAAACAATTGTAATTCCATTTTACAGAGAAAACCACTGTGAACTTGGTGCAGTACCGACTGCTTTGGGAGCACACCTGCGTGTGCGTGTAGTATAAAAAGGAAGCACCATGTGAGTTTTTTTAAAATTTTGTTTTATTACTTTGAGTATTACAAAGAGGGTTAAGTAAGTCTCCATTTTTCCCCTTGACCTTCCCCCGTTCTCCCCTACCCCCCAGTGTCTTGTGTCCATTGATTATGCTCATATGCATGCATACAAGTCCTTCAGTTGATCTCTTAACTCCCTCTGAACCCTCCCGACCCTTCCAGCTGTAGTTTGACAGTCTGTTCAATGCTGTTCTGCCTCTGTATCTGTTTATGTTCATCAATTTATAATGGTCTTTATTATCCATAAATAAGTGAGGTCATGTGGTATTTTTCTTTCACTGACTGGCTTATTTCACTGAGCATAATGTTCTCCAGCTCCATCCATGCTGCTGCAAATGGTGGGAATCCCTTCTTTTTTA